>JAMKQA010002161.1:0-22223 GCA_024699735.1 Posidonia australis | reverse complement strand
TTAGAGGAAACAATGTAGCACTTCACCTGAAACACTAATCATCCTCGGGAAACACAGGAAACAATGTTGCAGTTCACTGGAAACACTAATCATTGCTGGAAAACACTGTTTACTGCTGGAACATGTACTACTGCTGGAAAAGACAGTTCACAACCAGAATCACTGTATCAACCATGCAAAACCATTATTTACTACCAGAAACATTGTTCACAATTAGAAAAAATTCTCGTGATGATGATGACAGAAAGGTTTGGGTGGTTCCTCCCCCTCCATGGAAGGAGGATGTCAAAACCTGCAGATACTATTTTATTTTAGAACTAAGAGAACAGTAGAACTCGTAAAACATAAAAGCTTGACTGACATACTTGTGGGAGAGGAAGAGAGTTCAAGATAAGTGGTTCATAATTCAAGTCAATCTAGGATAGACAATAGATAAACTCAATATGCAGAACTACTCAATTATATATGTCATTCCAACACAAGGATGATAGGCTATTTATCTATTCTAACAAGATTGTCTGTTTGCAAAACTGCCATGGTTTGGGTTTCACACGCTTACATGCAAAACTATTCAATTATATTTGCCATCCAAAACTACCCATTAGATCTGTGGCAATGGGTTTCATTATGTCGCAATTGACCATCTATTCTAAGTAGGTACTCCACAAAACAGGGTGTGAATCTACTCTTGAACTTGGAAAATGTTCTAACCAATAGAACTGTGGGTTTGATAGAGAGTCCAACTCTAGGAATTCTATATTTTTTATGCCCTCACCTTTGGAGAAAGTTTTATTGATGCGATTTTTGTTCTACTTGATGTTCATCCTCACCATTTTTAATCGTGTAATTTTATGTTTCACTTGTCTATCATAGCCTTTCTACTTTGGTTAGTTCACTCTTTTTTATTGGTGTGTTGCTTGTAGTTGTAGGTCCTTGCATATGATTAAGCCACCAAAAATGATTCTTGTCGTCTTACGCTCAACTGCATGACTCATATTTTCTCTCATAATGTATGGTTTCATACTCGCCTTTTTATTAGTATCAATCTTGTCATCTGAACATCCTCAAATACAATTCTGTAACTTGTTATTCGTTTATATAGTTTTCTCATAGTTTGTCATTTATGCTTTTGTTACATAAATTCCAGATTCACTTGTCTGTTTAGTTAACCCGCTGAATTTTATCAGCAACATCTTTTCTAGTATCCTTGTGTTCGTGTATAATTGAGATGTGCAAATGATTTTCACTTTTGCAGATTTGTCGACTATTCATTTGTAACAATTCCTAATCCTCATTTGTATTTTTTTAGTATACTATAAATTCTTTGGATTCTAAAGGATCCTATAAAAAACTACTTTCGTCATTCATAGCATAATGATGAGTCATCATTCACACAAGGTTTTTAATTTCTTCTTTACAGCTGTGGTCCATGGATTCCTATCTCAATTCTATGATTTCTGTGAATGATTTTTTATTGATTTATATCCATTTTCAGACCATTTTGAGTAATGTCTGTTAAACATGTTAAATAGGTTAGTAGTATATATGTGGGTAAATGGGTATCCATACAAGTCTATGTAGTCTATATATATGTAATCCTTTCCATTAGTGAAGTGATTTTGATTTTTTCCCTCTAACATGGTATCAAGAGCATAGGTTAGAAACCCTTGCCCTAGCTATCGGCCACTCAAACTCTACCGTCATTGGAAGTCGTCGAAAACACTGTAGCAATCTCAGACTTACCGTAGTAGGCAGTTTTTGCCCTGTTTGTGTGTTGTTCAGATCGGTTCATGTACTGTTTTGTTGCTTTTACTCTTCGTACTTTGTGCCATGGCATCTTCCTCCACATCCAGTACCTTCGGTGATGGTTGCTTATGTAACTTTGGTGGTACCACCATTAAACTCAATGGAACTAACTACCTTCTATGGGTGAAAGCCTTTACCGTCTTCCTAGGTGCTCATTGGAAGATAAAGCATATCACCGATGATGCATCATCTCCGAATGACCCACACTATGATAACTTGTCTGATTGTGGGTCATATCTTGATTAATGAATAGTATGGAATTCATTATTGCCTTTGATGTGATGTTTTTGAATTTGGCCAAAAAGATATGGGTGAAGTTGAAGGAAACCTATGGTCATGAGAAAAATGTCTCTCAAGTTTTTGAGATTTATAAGCGATTCTTTTCTCTTCGGCAAGGAAATCGATCCGTTCAAAAGCTTTACTCTCTTCATGTCCTTGTAAATGAGGTGGAGATACATCAATCTATTGTTTCTGATGCATGATGCCAAGATCTTGAAGGAATATTGTGTTGGTTTGGTGTAGGAAAGTTCGTTTCAGCACTTCACCTAGACATTGCATCTCAGATCCTTAGGCAAGTACTTGGTGTAGATACAGTTTTGTTTCTACCCTTGACATTTGCTCGTGTATTATGTGTCTACCGGCATTCTCAGCCCTATTTTAGATGAATCAGCCAGGATTGCTTCCACTATAGGCCACGGTTGTGGACATGGTAAGGGTCGTAGTTCAGGGAGAGCACATGGAACTCGCAAGTGTGATCATTGTGGGTGTATGAATCACACTTCTGAGAAGTGCTGAGATAAGTTTGGAAAATTATATTGAGCTCAAAATGTCATTGTTGATCAATCTATTGGCAACATGACTAGTCCTACAATAATAGTCTTCCTTAGGCTGAATATGCACAGTTTCTTCCGTTCAAGGCTAGTTAAACACTGCGATAGTCTCTCATGTAACCCCATTAGATATTAGTGTCCATTTTACCTCTAAGGACAGTTCTTGGACTAGAGATTCTAGTACTTCACTTGTCATGTAACCGAGATCTTTTTATTGACTTGTCCCATTTATTTGACATTCGTTTCGTTTGGTAGGCTCTGTTTAGTTGTTGGTGAAGGGGTGGTTCAAGCCACTTCACATTTTTCTCTTGATAAAGTTCTTTACATTCATGATTTTTCTATTAATTTGCTTTTCATTAGTATCATTACCAAAACCTTGTTATGTTGTGTATTTTTCTTTCGTATCCTTGTACCTTTCTAGACTTGAAAATGGAGAAGAAGATTGGTTTAGGCCATGTGTGCGGTCGTGGAATTTATTTATTGGTTCGTAATGTGGTACCAAAGGGCTTCTATGTTCCATCTCCAAGTTGGAGTCGTCCTTTATGGGACATTATTGTCTTGGTTACCTTTCTCTTCATAAGTTTTAGCAAGCTTTGCCTTAGTTATCTAATGAGTGTTTTGAGTGTGACTCTTGTATTTACCGTCATCTGTTTAGTTTGTTCATGAGAGTCCTTTTGAATTGATTCACTTAGATATTTGGGATCTCTTTTGCATATCTTGTCTGAGTTTAGGTACTACATTGTCTTTATTGATGATTACTTTTATATTTGTTATGCGTACTTGTTGAATGAGTTCATTGGCTTGGTGTAATCAAGTTTTTTTAATGAAATAAAAATCTAATTTTCAACTTCTCCCAAATTGCTTTGTACTGATAATGCTTTGGAATTTGTTTAAAATGAGATCGTCGAATTTTGTGCATTTTTGGATGTATTGTATCAAACTATTTGTCCACATGCTTTAGCAAAATAGTGTTGTTGAGAGAAAGCATCGTCACATCCTTGATGTCACTCATACTCTTGTGATTCAGATGAATGTTCTACAATATCTTTGGGGTCATGTTATCTTATTAATCAGATGCCTTCATCTGTTCCCTTTGGGATACTCTGTTTCGTCATCTGTGTCCTGATGATGCCTTGTTTCATCTTTTCCTTCGGGTTTTTAGTTGTGTTTGTTATATTCAGGATCTTTCTAGACTTGACAAGCTATCCTTTAAGTCCATCAAATGTGTCTTTGTGGGTTATTTTAGGACTTAAAAGGGTTGTTATTGCTATAAATGGCTACAAGACACTTTATTATATCGGCGGATGTTACTTTTGTTGAATCCATGCCGTTCTTTAGATCTTCTTCATCCGTTGAGTCTCTTATTACTGTACCTCTTCCCTGAACCTATTGAGGCCTTTTAGCCTGAAGGTCCTTTTACTACTCTTGTGGATTCTACTTGCCCCTTACAGGTATATACGTGTTACCATAGAGAAGTTTCACTAGTTACACAGTCTGTCGATTCCTCTTCCACATTAGCAGTTCGGCTCCATTTGATCTTCATATTCCAATGGCTTTCTGTTAGGGTAAACAATCTGTCACTGCTCATCCTATCACTCATTTTGTTTCATCGTCTTAGTCCTATCTTTTATTAATTTGCATTGTCTAAAAATATGCCTAAGAACTACAAAGAGGTCATTCTTATTCCACGATGAAAGGTTGTTATGGATAAGGAAATGTAAACACTTATATCTTGTGGTACATGTCATTTGATTCCTCGTCTAGCTGATGGATGTGTTGATGGCTGTAGATAGGTTTACACTTTCAAATATTAACTAGACGGCTCATTTGATCGATATATTGCCTAGTTGCATGTGGCTTCACGTTAACCTTTGGTGTTGATTATGTTGAGATTTTCTTTCCTGTGATTAGATTGAATTCTATTCAAGTGCTGCTCTCCAAATCTATGAATCAATCCTAGGAGATGTATCAACTTGATGTAAAAAATACCTTTATCTATGGTGATTTGGTAGAACATGTTCTTATAGAGCAACTTCCAAGATATGTTGTTCAAGAGGAGGATACAATCTATCATCTTAAATAAGCAATTTATGGTTTCAAGTAGAGTTCGAGAGCTCGATTTGAGTAGTTTAACATTATTGTTATTCAAGCAGGTTTTCAATGGTGTGTGATCATTTCGTCTTTATGAGGTGACATACTAGTACTAGTGGTAGTATGATTCTTGCAGCATATGTTTATAGTATGATTCCCAGATGTGATACAGTGGGGATCGTGGAGACAATGGAGTATTTGCGATGGCACTTTGTTACAAAAGATATGAGTAGATCAAATTTTTTCCTTGGGATAAGATTTGCTCATGGTAAAGACAAGATGATTCTGTTATAGAGAAAGTATATTCTTGATTTTCTCCAAAAGGCTGAACTCTTGGAGTGTAGGTTAGAGACTATACCATTTGATCAAAACCTACATTTTTGGGATTGCTTCTATGAGTTGTTTGTGGATGTTGGATAGTACAAGAATCCTAATGGGAAGTTATTCTATTTGACAGTTACTTGTCTAGACATTTCATATGTGGTTGGTTTTCTTAGTGAGTTCATACATGAACCAACATGAACTATAGTTTGTTCATTGGAGAGTTCTTTGGATACTAGCATACATTAATGGAACATTGGGCAAAGGACTTGTATACCGGAAACTTAGACACCTCAAAGTTGAAGTTGATTTTGATCTAGTTGTGCAGGTGACAGAAAATCAACCTTTAGTTATTGTACGTTTGTACTTATGTCGGAGGAAATCTAGTTACATGGAGGAGTATAAAGTAAAATGTGGTGTTTAGATCTAATGTTGAATGAAACTGAATGTTGCTTCATGGTACAGACTGTTTGTGAAATAGTTTGGCTCAGGTTATTGTTTGTGACAATCCTGCATTCCATGGACGATCCATGCACATTGAAATAGGCTGTCACTATGTTTAGGACACAATGTTGAAAGAATTATTTTTACTCCATTCACACTATTGTATGAGTAATTTGTAGATATCTTCACAATTGATCTTGCTATATGTGTTAGGCTAGTAGTATATATATGGTTAAATGGGTATCCATATAAGTCTATGTATTCTTTATATTTGTAATCCTCTCCATTAGTGAAGTGATTTTGATGTTTTCCCTCTTACAATGTCTTTAACTATATTTGCAGTTATATCCTAAGGAAGTGCCTCCATTGATTGGTGGAATTCTTCAGGTAATAGATTATCATTGCATCTGTGAGTTAATAAATGCTTCAGAAAAAATAATGGATAATTAAAGTAATTTTTTTCTACTAATTTGTTGCTTTTATAGAAACTGTTCATAATATGCTTGAGTAGCGAAGATCATAATCCGTTAAAGACAACACTACGTGCTACTTCTGGGGCCATACTAGCTAGACTTTTGGTCATGAATACCAATTATCTGGCACATTTATCATCTGAACCATCACTTCTTTTGTCTCTTCAACAAGAAGGCCTCTCCATTGGACCAAATGTACTTTTATGCTTGGTGGACGTTTGGCTTGATAAGGTAAGCTTAAATCTGAATCTCACTTGTCATTGCTGTTGGCATTTGGGTCATTTAGAGATGCCATACAAGCCAGACATATTTTAATAAATTTTTCTCAGTGATGATGCCTTTTATTATGCCATTGCTGCATTACCTTTCATCATACCCACAGTTGTCCTTTCTTTTTTGAAAGTCACGGTTGCCCTGTTTCTCTGAAAGTTTGCCTTTTTGTTAGTTGCATTGAATGTTATAGGCTTAATAAAATTATTTGAAGCTTCGGTAATTACTTTAGCAGTCAGCAAATTTGTTTGCTTTTTGAAGATATCAGATGTGGCTTTTTTTTCTTTTAAAATTCTGATTGGTTGAACCTTAGTACCAAATGTCATCGCCAAAATTACGTTGACATGTGTTTTATTTTCAGTTTACTGGTATGACATTGACCTGATACTAATAGAGAAATTTTTTGAGCAAATGTGGATTTGTTTAACTACGTTTTCCACTGACACAATATAGAGATATCGATATTTCATCGACACGTATCTATTTTCATACTTATCGAAGTTCGATATGAAATCGATATTTAGAAACTTGAGTTGAATTGAAGACTGTTCATTTACGATTGGCAGAAGAATAAAACGGTACCAAAATGAATATCATGCCAGTGCATTGACATTGATGGTAATTGGTATTAACTAAACCTGGCAATGGGTTTTTTAAGAACTGATTGTGTTGTCGTATTTATCCTTTTTTCAATAATAAATATTTGAGTAAATTGCAATTTATCTTCTTCAACTATTCATGTTTTTCAACTTAATATTTTAAACTTTTTTTTGATAAATAGTGTTAAATTTTTGTATGATTTGTCCATTCTATTTTTTGCAATTTACCTTTTTAAGGTTAAATTACAATTTACTTTTCTCAACTATTTGAATTTTCAATTTGATATCTTAAACTTTTTTTTTGTTAGAACTTATCCTTTTCAATTATGGTAAATTATAATGAACCATCTTTTTAGGTAAACATCGTTGAATTTTGCTTTGTCTGAATCATTTTACCCTCTTCCTTTTAATCTATTAGATTGTTAAATGGGTTATATGGATATCTGTGTAAGGAGGTCACCTTATGTGTGTGTGTATACATATATATATATATATATATATATATATATATAAAACCTCTTGCAATGAAATTATGATGCTTTTCTCTCCTAATTAACATGGTACTAGGGTAATAATCCTAACTTAAGAAAAAAAGGGAAAAAAACCCAGCCACCGTAAGCTTGTTGTTGTTCGGGCCTTTTGTTGTTGATGTCGTTGCCATCTAGACTGTTCGTCGGCACCATCCTGGCCTCCTGCTCCTTTGATTAACTTTTTCTTTGGTATTTCTAAACATACCTTTGATAATCTTCTGCTTCGACTTTTCAATTCTACTTCTTGTTGAATCTGAATTGTTATACCTTTGATTGTATGTTCTAAACATTCATGCAATGCTTTTATAAGGAATGACGAAATTTTTGAATTTGTTCTCTATGTTATTCTTCATGTGTTGACTCCATTATAGTTCTCCTATACATGTTTCTGTTACTTGAGTTTGACAATCTGGAAGATACACCGCATCATCATCAGGATCTAGTACGACGATGGGCTCATGTCCTTCTTCATCAAACAAAATTTTCTTAAATCTTTAATCTCTTTTCATCCTATCATTTTTTTTGGATTTTGTGTTCTTTAATAATTCTCTCATCTTAACACGAACGTCAGTTGAGTATGACTTACACCTACTGACATTACTGTATCCACCAACAAGGTGTTGTTTCAATCTTGTAATACCTCCACTCTTCCTCTTTCCACAGTATTTACATTTTGTTTTCTGTTTGTCATTGTTAACAACATATCTGTGTAACTATCTTGGATCTAACAACTCTCTCCTTATTGCCACTGTCATTACTTTGAAATTCATCAGAAATCAACTTTGTAAAGACCGAAAATAAAAAATTAAATGAGTTTAATTATATGAAAATGATACTCATGCATTTAAAATGTTTCTTTAGTTTTTAAAATTTCTATGTTTTTTACATTTTTTTGAGATATTTTATTTAATAATTTGTACATTTAATATTATTTATGATGTTCTTCAGAATTTTGAAATATTTTCTTTTTTTCAACTTCTTATTATTTTTCATCATTTCTTAACTTATTTACAAAATATCTGAATTCTTTTCAACGTTTTCAATATTTTCTGAATTTCTAATTTTTAAAATATCTGAATTTCTGATTTTTATCTATTGATTTTACCTTTATTAGGTTAGATTTACTGTTTTTTTTATTTTTTCTCTCCCTTTATTAGGTAAAAATATGATTTTCTGATTTTTTTTACCTTTATTTATTGATTTGCTGATTTTCAAGTTAACATTAGAATACAGAAAAAAACAAAAATATTATATGAAAAACCTAAGATCTATGTATTTTTATGGTAGATCTAAGTGAAAACTAATGCAAAAACAAAAAAAAGGCTCCCTATTTGCTGTAGACATGGTTCTAAATGTCGATTTCGTGTCGGATTTCGATAAGTTGAAAAATAGATACGTGTCGGGGAAATATCAGTATGTCGAAATCATGTCGGTGGAAACACGGTAAAAAAATTTACATTTGTTAAGAAAACTTCCATTTCGATATCGTGTCGGAGTCATGCCGGTAAATTGAAAATAAGACACGTGTCGGAGAAATTTCGGTGATATGCGTAGACATTTAGTATCATGGCTGTATATCAAATAAATAAGCAAAATCCTTGAAGAATCCATGAAAAATTCTTGAGGAAGAGTAGAGATCTATTTACTTATGAAAAACCCCTAAAGAACCCTTGAAAAGAGGGCGGAGAGATGAAATAGCAAAAGTACAAAGCAGTTGGTTGTATCTTCAGAGTTGAGAGCTCACATCCTCCAAAAAATCCTTGAAGAAGAGTAGAAAGTAGTTGGCCGATCATTGGAAAATCAAGAAGAGGAGCAGTAGAAGAAATGGAGAGAAGAGACTGAGTGAGAGGTAAGAAGATACGCATGTCGGCACCAATTTTTAGGCATGTCAGTAGACATGTGTTCACGTAGTAGGGAAAATTTCGGGTTTCGGACGATACGGACAGCATGGACCGACTCAACATTGACTCGACATCGAAATCCAGTAAACCCAGATTTACATGCTAATCTCGCTTCGTCATTATGCAAATTCGATACATGTCAACAAAATTTCGTCGACACGTGTCGATGTTAGTAACTATGGTTCAGATTGGATGTGAAATGATATGGCTTAGGTCCTTGTTAATAGAGTTTGGTGTTTGTATGGAAGAATTTATGCCTATGCATTGTGATAATCACGGTATGATATTTATTGCTAACAATCTAACCTTTCATTGGTGTACCAAACACAAAGGTGGATTGTCATTATATACGGGACTTGGTGTTGATCAGAATCATTGAGACTCCTTGTACTTAATCTTAGAGTAGTTCGCAGTCACATTTACAAAAGGATTGAATGTTGAAGTGTTTGAATCTTATTTATGCAACAAGTTTGGCATGATCAATGTATATACTCTAGCTTGAGGGGGAGTATTAGATAATTAGATGGGTTGTATGGATTTTTGTGTGAGAGTCACCTTTATATATATATATATATATAACTAACCCTCTAGCAATGAATTAATGATATTTTTCTCTCTTAATTAACACAGTCCTACAGAATCCGATCTGAACGTTACCTCTACGGAGTCATTTCTTTCTCACCCACACCTTAAGAAAAAAGAGAAAGAAAGGATTGGGAAAGAAGGAGAAAGGAGAAAATTTTGGTTGTAAAGTTGGATTTAAGGTTTATGACGTAGAAGAAATAGAAGAAGATAAGGAAGAAAGGTAAATTTGTCTTGAAAGAAATATCGTAAAGGTTACATGATTCTTCAAACTTGATAGAAGGGTCTTATTGTTTAATGATGGTAGTTGAGGATGATAAGTTGTAATGAAAAAAAGTTTAGAATACTAAGTTAAAAAATTCGAATAGTTGAGGAGAGGTAATTGTAAGAAGGGTAAATTTGACTGAAAGAAATATTATAATCTTTTAAACTTGATGGAAGGGGTCTTATTGTTTAACAGAGGTAGGTGAGGGGGGTAAGTTATAACGAAAAAAAGTTTAGAGTACTATGTTGAAAATTGCAAATAATTGAGGAGGATAAATTATAATTTGCTCTAAATATTTTGAGTAATTGGATGAAATTATAATTGTTTATCAACGACACCACAATTTTAGGCTGGTATGAAATGTATTTGGATTAAGTTTAGTATTAATATGTTTAATAATCCAATAACAATAGTAAGTGTGCAATAATTGGACAAATCAGTTCCAATTGTGTTTAATGGGGTAGTAATTGTGTTGCATCGTGTTAAAATAAGGTTATGTTCCTTCTACTAAAAAAAGTATGTTCATTGACCTTAGATTACATAAATATTTTAAAGTATCTTAAAAAAAACTAACACTAAACTTATTTTTTTCTCATGTCATGTCGTTTTCTGTAATCTTGTCGTTTTAAGGATTGCTGGTGACAATCTTTGAACTATTCTAATTGATAGGCAGAATTCTCCGAGACCATTGATCTCCTATTATCCTTTTCGTTGAGAAAATTATTCCATTTATGGAGAAGAAAGTTGTCAAAATTGATTGGTACATTTGGAATTAGAAATTATTACTGCAAACGAAATAGATTGTGTGTAAAATGCTTCCTTATGCTATATGGTGGGCTCGTTGAATGAAGTAGGAGAATTTCCCGGAATACTTCTACTAGCCAGCAGGAGTGGAAGGAAGTGGTATTCAGATCAGTTATGGCATGGTCAAATCCCTTTCTGGATGAGATTGAGACAGAAGTGAGGATTGCAGCTTGGTTGCAAATTTTGGTGGCTTTGTGATTGATTCTGATTTGTATTGTCGTTTTTGTTAGTGTTTTGTTCCTTGTTTTCCCTTTTTTTGTTTCTTTTTGGGCCTTATCTCCTTGATAAGGCCTTCATCTTTTTTTGTACCCTGTTCTTTTCTTAAATGAAAAAATTTCCTTTGCCGATAAATTTTTTTTTATTAATGAAAACGGTTCAACATGGAGTCGATATCATAACATTTGTATTCAAAGTAGTAAAGCAGCAATACGGATGTGGCTCGTGCATATAGATATGAAAGTGCATATTCATATCCTAAAAAGGTAGATACGTATATCATATGAATGCGTTAAATTTTGATAAAGTAAAATGCTATATCAATGCCTTAAAATGCATAAATCAGGATATATTGCTATATCTACTATTAAAAAAAACCCATACCAATGAGCTCATGCATGAGTTATGGGAGGCGAGCAAAGGATGTGGCCGGATCGATTATTTATTTAACTTCCTAATCCTGAAGGATGCGAGAACAGTGGATGTGGGGGATTTTAGACCAATTAATTTGGTTAACAGGATTACGAAGATCATGGCAAAGGTGTTGATTAATGGCTTCCTAAGTTGATCGGTAAACACATACATTCACCACAAACTGCTTTTTTGAAAGGCAGAGATCTTAATGTTGGGTTTGTTGCAAATCCAGAGTGTATTTCAGGTTTCTGGAGGAAGAAAAAGGCTGGTGTGTTATCTAAGACTTCAGCAAGGCTTTTGACAATATTAGTTGGAAATTCCTTTTTCCTGTTCTCTGTCTGATGGATTCTCAACTGGATGGATTTCGTGGATTAGAAATATTCTCCCTTCTGCAAATGGATTGGTATTGGTGAATGGGGTGTCAAAATGACTCTTCTCTTGTGGAAAGGGAGTTCGTTAGGGTGACCCATTATCACCATTTATTTTCAAGTTCAGAGTGAACGTATTGTCCCTTGCAAGTGAAAAGGCAATGGAGGATGGATGAATGGTTTGCAGAATGGAGATCAAGGTTGCAAGCTACAGCATGCTGATGATACTCTAGTGCTATCAACACAAGTGAATTGTCTCAACTTCCTCTTGATAAATTTTGAAATGATAACGGGCTTGAAGATCTACTTCAGAAAGAGCTCAATTATGTAGATGAATGTGGTGGAAGAGGAACTTGAGAGGACAGCAAATATCATGCACTTAAGGTCGAAACCTTTCCTATTCAATATCTTGGCCTTCATTTGTCTACAACCAAAGAAGAGTGAATGGCGGTCTCTGTGAAAATGTAGATCAAAGACTGGATGACAAACTACCTTAGTTTTGGGGGGAGGTTTACTTTGTTCAAATTCTTGCTTCAATTCCAGGTTTTTGTGCTGCCTGTGGGGGTGACAGAAGTTATGGGGTGGAAATTCAGATGATGGTGTTGGCTATGGACTGGAAATAGAATTGAAGGTCGGGTGCATGCCCACTAAGTCTGGTGGTCTCGGTATCAGAGATTTAAGGACCTTTAATCTCCTCTGTAAATGGCTTTGGACATGGATTAAAATAATTCAGACTTCAGAGTAAATATGGGTGGAGAATGAAATCCATGTGCAGAATGGAACCTATATCTCACAAATTTTGAGGAGAGTAATTCATTTGAAACAAAATTCAACACTTACATCAGTTTTAATGTGGCAAGTGGTAGTAGGGCCTGCTTCTGGACACAGAAGTGGACAGGAAACTTGGGCTTATGTGAAAGATTCCCAGCATTATTTACAATGGTCAGAGACCCTCTCTTTACCATGAGACACTGTGTCTCAGTTGAGGGTGGCGGATGGGTGTGGAATTTAGGGTTCAGAAGAAACTTGCAAGAAACAAGCATTGGAACTATTTAACATACAGCGGTGGATATCTCAGACAAGGGAGAGGACAAGCCTGTGTGGAATCCAGCCTTTCTGTGTAACTGTTAGTTTGTTACCACAATTTGCAAGGTTACTCATGGGAGAAAATGGAAATTCTACAATTTAGTGTGGAAGTGCAAATCACCCCTTAAGAATCATCTCTTTATGTGGCTTGTTGTCAAATGAAGAGCTGTGAAAATGGTGCTTTGCAGCAGGTGGGCTGGCGATGCTGAGGTTTTGTGTCCTCTCTGTGTGGAGGTAGAATCGGTGGAACGTTTACTGGGGTTATTTTCAGTCAGTTAGTGGGTGTGGAAAAGGATTTGTCCATATGTGGTTCAGGATGGATTTGGCGGTCAATTCGGGCCAAATTTCTGGGATGTACTGCTGGGTATGTTAAAAGGAAAGCTCACCCAGGTGAAATGCCGGCTGCTGCTGACTGCCCATGCTACATGTTGGGTGATTTGGAGGTGTAGAAACAAAATCAGCTTTGATAGAGGGGCTGTTTCGGTGACGAGATCCTACAGCATGCTCTGTTTCATATGCAAACGTGAGAGGAGGCTTTTCTTGCTTCGTAATTTCTTTTATGATGGCTCATTTATTTTATTTTCTGTTTTGTTTGAATTTCTGGTTCGATTTTGTACATTCTTCTGGATGATTGTTGTTTTTTCCTAATTGAAAATCATCCTACCTTAAAAAATCATTAGTTGTTATAGATGCATTTGACCATATAATAATATGGTAACAAACTAACAATCACATTGAACAACATATCATCAACTATTTCATGTATTACAGATACCAATATATGTACCAACATTATGTGGATATGCAAATTGATATCTGATATGGACAAATGAAATCATTCACCTCAAAAGCATATACAGATATGGTTTGAATAGTCCATAAGATTGGGATTAGAGTATCCATTTCCCCTCAAAAGCATATACGGATGTGGTAGGAATAATCTACATCGACTTTCATTCTTATTTGAAAGGGGATGTCAGGCTCTTAATGACAGCTATTTATCATCTCTTTGACAAACGTAGAGGAATTCAATGTTTAGGTCAGTTAATCTCCTAAATGAGGGTAATAGAAATATTGCAAGATTTACAAGCTCAAAATTTAGGAAGACTATAGTTGGTTAATTTTAGACAAAAGAGTTGGCTTTAACAGAGTGCAAGGAATCACTAAATAATTTTCTCACACTGCAAGATAGAATCTACTAGTACTGGAAGAGTTACCACAATGGTTACCTGTGCAAGAGTTCTAAAGCTGATGGTAGTTTCAGATGGTCTTTTCTACTGAAGATGATGACACGATATGTTTTTTTCCCCACTGAATTGATTGTGCAATAGTTGGCTTTCAACATGGCTGTAGGTGTCTTGTTTTTTATGTTTTTTTGATACAAATTGAAAAATCAAATTATAAGGTTTTTTAACCCATGTAAAGGTCCACAAGATAGTCAAATTTCACAATTTGAGTATTTTTTCCATTGATTAAGTCATTTTATTTTAGTGGCTAAAATTCACTGAAATTTACTACATATAAGGATATTTAGATGGAAGAGAAAGGATTATTGGATTATAATGAAAATTTAACTACATATACCATACAACATGATGATTTAATCCATAAGGTTAAATTTTTAATAAATAATTAAAAAATAGAAAAATGGAGTGCCTACAGTCAACATGGTTGTAAGCTCTCCTACAGCAACATCGGGCTCTTTATAATATTGATGAAGGTTGTGTTTAGATGTCACATGCTTGTCAGTGAAATGCTACATTACTACAAAGCTGTGAGAGGACTGTAGGTGGATTCATATCATCAAACTTTTTCCAACCCAAGAGCAATTTTTTTATTGTTACCATGCAAATGGAGAAGGTGAAACATGCATTATTGAGGAATTTGAAGGTTAGCAAGCATGGGTTGCTTGGCTCATATCTTCAATATGTGGATTACATTCTCTTACTTTACAAGGGTGACTCGAGTAGCAAATTCACCTTTATTGTTTGTGCTCATGTTCTTAGATATGGATTAATATTTTTCTGTACAGTATTTAAGGCTTCCTATAAGCATTAATGATCTGAACTTTTTGGATTGTAGAAACCTGAGGGAAGGATGGATTGGAGTATGGGGGTGACTCAAGTAGCAAATCACTGTTATTGTTTGTGCTCATGTTCTTCATATGGAATTGGTAGTTCTGTACAGTATCTAGGGCTCCCTACAGGCATTAATGGTCTAAACTTTTTGGATTGTAGAAACACGAGGGAAGGATGGATTGGAGTATGGGGGTTGTTTTTGGAGAAGCAAGCTGCTCTTAAACGGTGGGTTGTAGTTGAAGAGTTTTTTTTGTCATGATTTTTGTTTTCTACTCCCATCTTCAAGATTCTAAAAGGTATTGTGAAGAGTGTGGAGTATATTTTCAGGAGGTAGCTCTTGGGTTATCTGAAGAGGATGGGGAAGGGTGTGGCTCAGTTAGACGGGAAATTTGTGCAAACCTATGAACAAAGACCTATAGAAAGAATAGTGGGAACTTCTCATTGAAAGGGAAGCATTAAGGAATCAAGTTATCAGAAGTAAGTATTATGGTAATGATAATATCGCCTTGAGGTCTCCGCCAACTAGTATAGATGAGACCACTGCTCCTGCAGTAGTAGGCACATCCTCTCTCCCAGAAGGACCTTGCTGTCTTAGGTAATCATGGAACTGCCATGTAGGAATGCAGTGTGTCATGTGTATGACCCACCCATCCTTCTCATTGCCCTCCATTTCCCTTTCCCACCTCACATGGCTTAGAATGTGGGAGGGTCTGTGTTGGGTAGGCTGATGCACACGTGACCCCCACACCCCTCACCCTCTGCAGGTTTGCACTTGGACTCAACCCTGACCGACCTGGGGTGGCCCCATCTATCGAGCTGTAATTGAGTCTTCTACTATTGTAATGCGGTTTTGACTCGCAACAAATTGGTGTTGTTTGTACTTTGGTAAAGGCAATGGTGGTCATATGTAGGAGCAAGAAGGCTAATGCAAAGAAGAGGAGGCTTGTGAGGCTTGATATTAAGAAGCTAACCCCAAAGGGCAAGCAATGTGAGCCCACCCTCCCTCAAGGTAAGGAGGGAGACTGGAGCCAAACTTTCAACACCAGCTGACGATGTTGGTTGTGGCGGCAATGAGGCCAAGCCTAACATGTCATTGTCTTCAGGTCGATTTCTGAGGAGACATGCTCTTGAGGAAGAGGTTAGATACCTGATAGCAAGAATCTCTGACCTATCTCTTAGAGTGAGTCATCTAGCAAGCAGATCAACCCCTTAAAGGGGTACTTGCTTGCCTTCAATTTCGGAGGAGACATAGCTCTTGAGGAAGAGGTTATATACCCAAAAACAAGAATCTCCGACCTATCTCAGAGAGTGAGTCATCTGGCGACGATATCAACCCCTTAGAGAGGTACTTGCATGCTTTGGAAGGAGTCTCCCCTTTTGAGGATGTTGCACGTGAGATGGACTTTGCCAATGATTTACGAGCCAGGTGAGGGATCTGGCATCGAATAGGAGTTTATGAGCCTGGACAGAAGGTCCCGTACTCTCGCATCCTTTCCAAGTCAACTGCTGTCACTCCTGCTGCACCATCGACCATAGAACCCATAGTGCAACCTCGTGAGGTAGGAAATTGCAGAAACACCTTGCTATTAGAAACGCCATCGTGCTCCCACATGTAGCATACATTTATAGCTAAAAGCTCCCCAATCAGCTTGTAGGGAGGCTTCCACCAGTATTTCTGGATCACTCTCTTGATACTCAGTCCAAACGAAGCTTGAACCAAGCAGGGAGGAAACTGATATTGTGAGATACCAAGGTCCAGACTTGGTCACCAACTTGCAACATGCTCAATCCATTCGTACAGATGGGACTGTCTCACCTGCAGCAGAAGGCATATCTTCTCTCCAGATGAACTTCAGTCACCGGCAATCATGAAACGTCCATCCAGGAATGCAGCATGTTGAGACCTTTAAGTACCCTACACAGTGCAGTTGAAAGCAGCAGCAAGTAAGTCTTCCAGAAGGCATTTGGATTATGGGTTTGTAGGTTTGCCTTCCTGGAGTTGCAAGCAAGTCTTCCTGGGGTGGCTCCATCTTCTGGTTCCTGCTGTATGGTCTTCTTTGACCTTTGGATGATGGGTTTGGATTTGAATTGCAATCTTTTGGAGGGTATGTATGATGAAGAAGTCAAGGTGATCTGGGTGTTCTGCTCATAAATGTTCTTTGTTGTGATTTATTTTTTGGGCACCTGTGCAAGGTACAACTACTATAAAAAATCCTCTGCTTTTCAGTTTGGCCTTGGAATGTTCGCCACCAAGAAATTTCGATAATATTGCAAGGATGGCTACTGCATTCACCTTCTATGTGATGTTCTAAAGGTAGAATAGTCTATTCTCTAAAAGAGGGCCTGAAGGAGCTTAGCTCTAGTCTTTTTGTCAGAAACATGGGAACCGTCAAGAGCTTCCAGAAGGGGAAAGGACTTTTGTGGACTCTGGTGTTTCATTTTCAGGTTAAATGTGTTACATGGCTCTGCCAGGAACAGGATGACATTTTCTTCGTCTTTTTTGATAGATAGGAGGATATTTTCTGATAAGGATCTTAACCTTGAGAGTTGAGACCTTGATGACTAGGTGGGTGCACTTTGTAGCACAACAAAGGGAGTCGTTCCAACTTTTTTTTGACCTTTTCTTGATTCCTTGATGCTGTCTTGATCTTGAATTATGGGGGATTCTGATCCCTTCTCCTCCCCCCCACCCCCCTAAAAAGCATTGTGTTTTGCCATTGCTCTGTCTGATGCTACAAAATTATGACTGTCACATCCATATTTTAAAAACGTATAGGTTCATTACCAGGGTTAATGATACTTGCTGTTGATCTGTTTTACTTGGTGTAAGCTTGTAGTAGACTGTTCTTTTGCATATGGATTTTCCTTCACATCTAACTGCTGGTATCTGCCTCTTTTATGTTGCACTCTTGCAGATTGATAGTGTTACATTCATGCAGCGGAAGACTTATGCCTCAGCTCTTTCTATAATTTTGACCCTTAGAGTACCTGAAGTTCTGGATAGGCTTGATGAAATCCTGAGGTATCATTTCATGTTTTTGAACACAAGCTTTATTGAAACTTTTGTTGCTACTAATTCATTGTATTTTAATTATTCCAATCTTAGTGCATGTACTAGTGTAATTTTGGCCGGAGCTGAAGATTCCAATGAGGAATCCAGGTGATATTTGTTGTCTAGAAAAAAAAATGTTTGTACCATTTTTACCAAATTGACCTGATCTTCAATAATATTTTAGTGATGATGCCACAAGCTCCATTACTACCAACAATGTTAGTTTTGGATATGAAGCTGGTCCAAGAAAAGAGCTGCAAAAGAGACTAGTATGACATTGAATCAAGTTTATTGACATGCTTTCTTGTTTATATTATGCCGATAGTTTACATTAGCTTTTGTCTAGCTGAATCTTTGCTATTGTTGAATTGCTTAGCAGTTAAGAGCTTCAGATCCTATCAAGCAGTTATCTCTCGAGAACATGGTGAGAGAAAATCTTCAAGCATGTGCAGCTCTACATGGGGATGCGCCTTTTAATGCCACCATTAGTAGTATACATCCGACTGCTCTTGCTCAGTTGAAACTGGCACTGAAAATGCCATAAAATATTTTTCCTTCTCATAGCTCGTTCAAGACGACAGAGGCTTTATTCCCCGGAAGTTTGTTTTTCCTTCCTGCGAATACACCAGGTGCATCTCTATCCTCTACGCAGCTACAATTCCACAAAAAGGTACCCTTCTGCAAAGAGGAAAATATCCGACATTCTTAAAGATTCAGATTCAGGTCTTACCTTGGTTATTCATTAAATCCAACATTCTTTCTTTATTGTTTCATTTCTTTTATTATGTTTTAGGCTCATTCAAGATTCAGATTTTTTTTTGAGGCTGGTGCTATATTCTACCCAAGTTCGGATGAGGTGGAGATTGTTGTATATTGTTTGATAAAATGAGGCTGCCAATTTCTTCCCTTCTGTGTATATGTAATGTCATTATTTCATTTTGTGATTGGAAAGAACTGAAGATATAGAGTTTTACTTGGTGTAAATTTCCTTACGAAAAAAGGAAATTGTGCAATTTTCTATATATCAATATGTATACGGGATTCTGTAGTACGGAAGTAATGGTTTTTAACATTGGAAAAGTTTGGAAATTGAGACGTTCACCCTTGCCTGCTGAGATGATAACAATTTGAAATTGAAGATGATCATTTCTTTGTAATTAGAAACGATGTTGAGGTTATAAAGGCTACTTGCTGTAGATCTCCCTAGGAAAAAGGGAAATTGTGCAATTTTCTATATCCATGTGCTGAAATTTACGGCTTGCAATTATTGTTTTGTTACATTGGAGATGGTTGGATATAAAGAGGCTCCTCTCCTGCGATGGATATTAATTTGAAATTGAAGATGACATTTATTCTATGATCACTTGACCAGCTGTAGATTAAGTGTTTGCCTTGGTCTTATAAATCAGGATCACGTGTCAACTTAGGCTGTGTTTGTTTCTCAGAAACTACGCTGTGTCAAAAAGAAACGTCAACTGTAGTTGTTCCATGTTGGCAGAAATTTTTACATGCTCTAGAAATGTTTCTTCGGCTACGGTGATTAGAGTGACATCGAATTGCTTTCTTTTGGCTAGAGTGGAATCGTTTTGTCTCAAAGAACTACTCTGCCTGGGAGGTGGAGCGGCTGGAGCGGCATGGAGTTGTAAGCAAACACAGCCTTAAAGTCATGGTTCGATGGAATGATCAATTCCTAGTTTAGATACACAATCATTGTATATCAGCCTGATTGACTTGAGTTTGTGGTTTGTAAGGCTAAATAATTGGTTAGGTGATGGTCGAAGAGCTTGGTTATCTTTATGAACTAATCCCACGAAAGAAATGCAACCGTTTAAACATTTTGGTCTCGCTTTTTGGTTAATTAAATGCTGGTACAGTAAATATCAACGCCAACATCATCGGCAAAAATAACTCGACTGGTTTGCATGTATTTATCGATGATGATTACGTGCCAAAAAAACTTAATTATTGAAATGAGTCGACTCCATGACAGATGGTTTGCATGATTATAGATGATTTTGGAATTGACTGGGGTATTGTGGTTCCGTAATTCTCTTCATTGTTCTTATTTTGGTGTCAATGATTAACTAAAGCACATATTTACCTTAAAATAACAGAAAGTGCGTAATATGAATAGAAAAGACGAGGGAGAAACAATACATTAGTCAATTCATCCTTTGGGTCCTGCACTTGTAATCAAAATTTTAATTTGTTTGCGCGTTTCATCCTTGACCTCTACGTTATGTAAATGGGAAAGTTATCTCCTGCAGGTTGGGGCAAAGGATGATCCAAAATAGGACCATTGGAGCGTAAATGTTTATTTGAATGGTCTGGATTAAAATTGATTAAAACAACAAAATTTAAACTAAAGTCAATTTGTTCTTGTGACATTCGATTTAATACTTGACAATTAACATGAAGTCACATTCATCTTTCCCTCCCTCTCTAGTTCTTTCCCTTTTTTAGGGTCTGCTTAGTAGAATTTCAACTTTTGAATCCAAGTGTAGAAGTTAGCTTTTGGAAATATAAAGGAATTATTATTCCAAAAGCTACATACTTCTAAGAAGTTTGTAGTGTTTGGTAGAATTGTTGAACTATTTTAGCATTTGAAAAAAAGTTATTTGCTCAAAAGTTGACTAAAAGTTCTACTAAACGGACCTTTAGATAAAAGATATACCCCTCCCTCTCTCTCTCTCTCTCTCCCTCTCTATCACTCTCTCTCCCTCCCTCTCTCTCTCCCTCTCCCCCCCCCCCTCTCTCTCTCTCTCTCTCCCCCCGTTACAACCATCTTCTATTACCTACCACCACACTTTGTCCTCTCGGTTTTCCTTCTTGCTTCGCTCCACTATCCTCCTCTCGTTACTTCATCTTCAACATCACTACATCGTCGCGTTGCTATCCTCTTCCTCTCTCTTTAACCACCACTACATCGTCTGCATCGCTCTTGTGTCGTCTCACCACCCCCAACATCTCCACCACCAGTACTATGTCATCGCATTGCCCTCCTCTCTCTCTCTCTTCCAGAGCCACTATACATCACCATCGCACACCAATGTGTCATTCCATCGTCACCATCGCACACCTACGTGCTACCTCGGCACTATCATTGTCACCTACTACCATCTCAGTCGTTGCCACTTCCATACACCATCTGCCATCAACCTTTATCAATCTACCACCACCATCTTCACCCTCCCATCGTCTCCACCATTGTTGTCCAACATCGTCTTCATCATCCTCCTATTTTAGTATATGAATACTATGAAATATGAACGTATACCTATCTAGAATTTATGAAGAGTATATGAATATTTGTATGAATACTATTAAAGGATTTGTTGAGTACTTTGTCAAATTATATGAAAAGTATAAATCGATTTTGTACTAGTATTATTCTAGAATTAACTGAGTATTTCTCCAGATTTTATGACTCGTATATGAATTTTTGTATGAATACTATTCCAGAATTCAATGAGTACTCCTAATTTTAGGAAGAATATATGAACGTATCTCAGTATCTATTAATACCATTCCATGGTTGTGTGTTGTTAGTCTAAAGTAATAAATTGTCCAATGTAAGAGAATGAAAACTATTTATGTGAAACATGTGAGTTCTTGGAAGAAACACATTATCAAAAGAAAGTTGATCAAGGTGGCATTTATAGGTAATCAAGTCACAATTACAAAATGGTCTTGTAGACATCCCAATTTTGAGCTCATTTGGCAGCAGGCTCCTCCGGTTGATACTCTGGTCGCGACCACCAAAGTCCTAGTCCAACAAAACCCTAATCAAACAAAATCTAATCAAATCCACTTAAAAATCCAACAAAAACCCTAATCCACTTAAAACCCACTTAAAATCCAATAAAACCTAATTAATCAAATTTTTAAACCCTAATCAAGTGAAAAGAAATTAAAATCCATTAAATAGGACAAAAAACCAAATTCAAGCTTAATTCAAATTAAATCATTTAAAAATCCAAATAAATAAGTAAAAACCCTAATTAAAGTGAAAATCCATTGAAAACCTTAATTAATAAAAATTCAAAACCTTAATTAATCCAAAAACCCAAATAAACACAAAAATCCCAATTAA
>JAMKQA010002160.1:0-21716 GCA_024699735.1 Posidonia australis | reverse complement strand
GGTAGTTTCTCTCATGAGTCTTTAGATAGCATGAAGCATATGCCACCATACTCCTATGTTGCATCAATACACACCCCAACCCTCTCCCGCAAGCATTGCTGTATACTACAAAACCTTCACTCTAAGAAGCTAGAGTCAACACTGGAGATGTGGCTAGATGAGTCTTCAATTCATTAAAGTTCT
The DNA here is from genome assembly GCA_024699735.1 of Posidonia australis. Taxonomy (NCBI): domain Eukaryota; kingdom Viridiplantae; phylum Streptophyta; class Magnoliopsida; order Alismatales; family Posidoniaceae; genus Posidonia; species Posidonia australis. Next base: position 21,533 of record JAMKQA010002160.1, on the reverse strand, counting down.
CTTCGCATTGCTAGTCCTAGATGAAAGGAACCTTTTTCTGTGTCAATCTGGTCAAGGATGCTGCAATCTTGGAGAAATCTCGTATGAATCTCCTGTAATAACCTGCCAAGTCCAAGAAACTTCAAATCTCTATCATAGTTTTGGGCCTGACCTAGCTACGAACTGCCTCAACTTTGGTTGGATCTATCTTGATTCCCTTGCCTGAAATAATGTGGCCAAGAAATGTAACCTCCTCTAGCTAAAACTCGCATTTGGAGAACTTTACGTAGGGTTGATGCTGCCTCAGGGTTTCTAGCATAGTCCTCTAATGCACTGGCATGTCTCTATATCATGGGAGTACACCAACACATTATCAACGAATACTACCACGAACTGATCAAGGTAGGGTTTGAATACTTTGTTCATCAGGTCCATAAAAGGAGTAGGTGCATTCGTCAACCCCAATGGCATAACTAGAAACTCAAAATGGCCATGTCAAGTTTGGAATGTTGTCTTGTGTACATTAGTGTCTCGGATCTGCAACTGGTGATACCCCGATCTCAAATTGATCTTTGAAAAGACTGAAGCTCCTTGTTGCTAATCAAACAAGTCATCTATCTTGGGCAGAGGGTACTTGTTGTTGATAGTGATCTAGTTCAACATCTTGTAATCTATGTAGAGACAGAGTAAACCATCCTTCTTCTTGATGAACAACACTGATGCACCCCAAGGTAATACACTCGGTCTGATGAATCCTCTGTCCAGTAGCTTTTGAAGCTGACTCCTAAGCTCCCTCAGTTCTGTTGGTGCCATTCTATAAGGGGTCTTTGAGATAGAACTAGATCCTGGCACCAGATCAATCTAGAACTCAACCTCTTTGTGTGGTGGCATTCTAGGCAGGTCCTCTGGAAAAACATTAAGGTACTCTTTGACAACTGGTATGTCTTGTATCCTGGCAGCAGAAGAAGAAGATATCGTCACACTGGCTAGGTATCCCATGCAGCCTTTGGATAAGTAGTGGTAGGCTTTAATTGCTGAAATTATCTTCTTTTGTCCTCCTAGTCTGGTTTCTTGCACCACGCACCACCCTTGGCCCGGACACTCTACCATAACTCTCCTCTTTGCATAGTCGATCATAGCTAAATGTTGTGCTAGCCAATCCATCCCCAGAATAATGTCATATTCTTGCATATTCATCACTATCAGACTTGCCCTAAAGTCCTGGTCTCCCAGCTTCAAATTGACTGACCACAAATATTTCCATGCTAGGCTGTGCTCTCCTAGTGGGGTCATCACGTTGAAATGGAAAGTCAATCTAGCTATCATGTCTCCAATCTAAGCAGCAAAAGACTTAGAGATAAAAGAAAATGAGCTCCCTGAGTCGAATTGAACTCTAGCCATCCAGTCAGCCATAAGAAAAGAATTTAAATATCACATAATAATATCCATCATCATCATAGGGAGATAATATTAGGTACATCATCACATAAAAGAGGAAAGAACATAACACACACAACACACTACTGCATTTTACCCTCAACAACGATCCAAGAAGGACCAGCATCTGGAGCAGCTATGGTGAACACTGGACCCTTGGTGGGTTGGTGTGGCATGTCTTCAGTTGGCTTTGGAGGATCAGGACAATTTTGCTAAACATGTCTAGCCTTTCCACAGTTGTAACATACCATCTTTTCTGGGTTCCACTACTGATGGTAACACTATGCTGCCACATGCCCTGTATGGCTATAGACAAAACAAGCTCTTCTCCCTCTCGAGCACTGTTCGAACTAGCTGACTGTACCTAGCACCACCTTCCTTCAAAAAGCCACGTCCTCCCCTAGAAACAGATTCTGAGAGCTCCTTCCTTTTCTTGCCAGAGCTCCTAGAACTACTAAAACTTGGCTTCTCAGAAGTAGAAGATCGCAGATCAAACGTCTTTCCTTTGCCTCTAGGGTGGTCCTCTAGGAACAACATGCGGTCATCCTTGTACTGAGCTGCTAACTCCACAACATCTGCCAAAGCTGGGCATTGGTGGCCTAAGACCCTCGATCTAATCATTGGACTCAAGCCCTCCACAAATCTCTTTGCCCTATGCTTCTTTGTATCAAAAGTCTTTGGGAACTGCTCCATCTGGGTGAAGGTCGCCTCATACTCAGCTACTGTCATGTCGCCCTGCTTTAGATTCCAAAATTCTCTGTTCAATCTGTTCCTTTCATGTTCTAAGAAGTACTTTTCATAGAACATCTCCTAAAAATCCTTCCAAGAAATCATTAGTAGGTCTTGGTTGGGGAACTTGGTGCGACGTATGGCTCTCCACCACTGATCAACGTCACCCTTGAGCTAAAAAGCTGCCAATCTGACTTATTTCTCTCCTAGGCATTCCATGCTTTTCAGAATCTTCTCCATCTCTTGTAGCCATGTCTCACATTCTTTTGGCTTGCCATGGCTAGTAAAGGTCAGCACATCCAGACGATGAAACTACTTGAGCCACGGGTCTTCCTTTGAGTTGCCTTTGCCAAAAGTTTGGGCGAATCCTTGCATCATATGGTTCAGCTCCAGTTGTATCCCTCCCTAGCCATTGTCTTGTTCTCCATCAAAACTTATTGTGAGAGTCTTGCCCTTGCCTCGGCTTCTGAACAACATCTAGCTATGAACACAAACAAACAAGCAAACACATTAGGTGCAATTATTCTTCATTGTGTAGCCTTTAAGGAGTCATTAATTAGACACTACTAAGCTAGTGCACTTAGTGAACCTTTGCTCTGATACCACTCTGTGATTCTCAAAAACTACCCAATTAAATAATTAATTCTGAAAGAGGCAAATAATAAAAAATTCCTACCTAGACCTGTGTGCGGCTAAGTGATTCCGAAAAGCGCTCCAGAGCAAGGTTGCACCTCCAACTATGCATCTAAAACAAATATTCAAATAAAACATGTGTGAGTGACGTCAATGTCACTCAGTACGTGCCCCCAAACCCAAATCGATGGAAAACCCCTAAAACTAGAAGATGTACAAATTGAAAAGCTGAGCACCAAAAATCTTTGGAAAACCATTTACAAATGATGCCCTTTTTAAAACACTTTATTTTCTTATTTGAAATTCCATACACCTTTGCAATCATTTAATGCATTCTCAAGAGGAACTAGAGTCCTGCCAAAATACGATTTAATTCATATCTCAAGTCACAACAAAACCATGACTGGAATTTAGATCAAAACTCAAGTCTCAGCTCAACTTGAATCGGGCTCAAAACCACAAGCCAAAATGCATCTTGATTCTAGCTCAAACCACACACTCACATTGTCTCAGCAAAATAGGTCATATTACCTTGGCCATAGGTAACTAACTTGGCTACAAGCAGTTGGCGAGGCTTCACACCCATCCACACTATAGTGCCATAGTAAGCCACCCCACGTAGGAGTTCACCGCCCCAGTTGCAGCCTCAAAGTAAGGTACCACTTTGGTACAAGCACAGAGTGCTTCTTCATAATGCCCCTGGGAGCCTAAGTACATGGGGACTCCAACCCTAGGCTTGACCAACACCTACATTAAGGGAAGTCCGGGTTATCATTTCCCAGGCCCTACAGTACTAGAACAACACACTATCACGAGGCTCACTCCTCGGATCAATTAGACAACCGCAGCCTAAGGCTCGTCCTCGACTACTCAGAGGTCTCACTATCCCTTGTCGGTATGGTCAAATGGCCTCTATATGATTCCTACAAAACTCAGTAATCTTTAAAATAGATGCACTACTTTAAAAAACTTTATTCTCAAAAATCTCTTTATCAAGCTTTATCACTTATCAAAACTCATTTTCTCTTTATTTAATCATTTATGGTCTCATAACCACATTTCAAGCATTTCCTACTCATCTTTAGGAAATCATTATCATCTCTTTCATTATTCACGTATTTTCCATGCATTTATAAGCATATTTAGTCATATTCTCAGAAAAAGCACTGAAAACTTGGTTTGAAATTTTACTAAAAAGGCCAAAACGTGCCGACCAAAATCGTCGACTAAAACCACCATGAAAAATCGCTATGGATAGTTGCTGGAAAAGTACGCCCCAAGTTTTACAGATCGACCAGGAAAACATACAACATGCAACCCAACACTGGAAACCTTCGATATTCATGATATAACTCATAGAAGCACACTTGATTCATCTAGAGCATATATACATCATCATAGAGTATCTATAACACATTCCAACATGGATTTCTCATGAAAATCATTTAATATCCATTTATCAACCTTATTTCTCAATAATCATGATATTCACAAATAAAACCCAAAAATCACCATATAATCATGTAAATCCATTTTCCATGCATTAATCAAACCTAAGCATAATCTTCTATATTTTTCCATCATTTAATGGCATGTTATCCGAGAGGAAAACGGAAAGGGGAGTGTACTCAGTGAAGATCACCGGCAAACCAACTCCGACGAGCTCTCCGGCATCTTCGGGTGAGCCTCTCCCGGTGTCCACAGTTCATCGACAATGTGCTCTGCCTTTGACTGCGAACTCTGGCAGTAGCAGTAGCGAGCTCTAGCCATGGTGAAAAATCTGGTGACACTCCTCCTCCCTCACAATTCTATCTCCTAGGCTCCCTCTCTCCCTCTTTCTTGTTTCTGTTCCCACACAAGAGGAGGGCGGGGTGTTTTAAACACCTATGAAGCTCCCTAGATGGAAGTGTGTCAGCCACTGACTCGGCTCAATGTGGTAGACAGAGAGGTAGCAGAGAAAATAGGTTGCCTGGGTGGTAGGCAGTGTTCATAGTTTTTCTGACATATCACTGTTTAGGCTACACGTCGACAATACGTGCCACCTATACTCACTAGTCATTCACGCCTCCAAAACTTGCCTATTAAACCCACTTGCTGGATACACCTACTGGATTCACCCACATGATTCGATTGACCCTTATTTCAGGGGAATAGAGAGAAAGCAAGAGCTAAAATCAAACAAATTATTCAGAAACCACACTCAAACACAAGCACACATTCCCATATCACAAGGAAATCAAATCTCAGAGCACCATCACTGGTATTCATTATCATCATCAAAATACATGGTCTCTGGTACAACCTAAGATATTACAGTAGTGGCCACTACAATAGTGTTGTCATTCAAGTCCTTTGGAGATTACAATCACAAAAATGGCATGGTGGCATGGCAAACAAGTCATTTGCCATCTTCTTTAACTACAAGTGTGCTCCTTCAAGTTCACATCAAACCTTCCTATAGGAGAGTCAACCACAAACCTTTCATCAGTGCTCCTTGTCACAATATGACTTCAAAGGTCTAAATTAGCATCTCCAATGTATCTGTAGAAACTCTGATTTTACAGTCACTTGGCAACAGGCTCCTTTGGAAAGATGCTTTAGTTGCGACCACCAAACCTAAACCTTAACTCCACTAAAACCCTAACCCACTCAAATCTACTTAGGTCCACACAAGTCCATTTAGGCTCACAAAAGCCCACTCTGACCTAATTTAAGCAAAAACCCATAATTAAAAAAAATCAAAACCAAACAAAATTCACTTAAATCATTAAAAAACCTAAATTAATTAAGTAAAAACTTTTAATCCAAGCCTAAACCACATAAAATCCACTTAAATATTGAAAATCCCAATTAATCAAATAAAATCCACTTAAGCCACTTAAAATCCAAATTTAATTAAGTAAAAACCCTAAATAAATAAAATCCATTCAAACCATTTAAAGTCCAAGTTAATTAAGTGAAAACCCTAATTAAATAAAATCCATCCAAACCATTTAAAATCCAAGTTAATTAAGTGAAAACCCTAATCAAAACCAAAATTAAATAAAATCCATTCAAACCATTTAAACTCCAAGTTAATTAAGTGAAAACCATAATTAAAATCAAAATCAAGTAAAATACATATAAATCATTTAAAACTCAAATTAATTCAACAAAAACCCTAATTAAAACCCTAGTCAAGTAAAACTCAATAAAATCCATTAAAAAAATAAATCTAATTAAAAAGAAACCCTAATGCAAACAAAAATCAGGCAAAAAACAATTAAATCAAAATCTAAATCAAATCCTTAATTAGATAAAATAGAAACCAATTAAATCAAAATTTAAATTGAAATCCTATTTAAATCAAGTAAAAATTAATTTTAAAAGTAATCAAATTTGAAACTTAATCGCAAAAACCCTAAAATAATAAAATCCAAAAAACCCAAATCAAACTTAAAACTAAAACCTTAAATCCTAATTATAATCACAAAAGAACCTAAAATGATAAAATCCAAAAAACCCTAATCAAACTTAAAATTAAACTCAAAGTCCTAATTAAAATCTCTTAATCAAACTTAAAACTAAAACCCTAAATTCTATTAAAATCACAAAAAAAACCTAAAATGATAAAATCCAAAAAACCCTAATCAAACTTAAAATTGAACTTAAAACCCTAATTAAAATCACCAAAACCTTCAAGTAATAAAATCCAAGAAACCCTAATTTAAAATTAATTAATTAAGCTTAAAATAATAAAAATCAAAACCTAAATTAAAATCACAAAAAAAACTAAATTAAAATCACCAAAACAAACCCTAAAACAACGTTAAAACAAAAACCAAAACCCTAAAACCTAAAACAAAAAAAACCAAAAACTCTAAAATCCGGAAGCCCACTTACGCAGGCCCAGTAAGCCCAATTCATCTTTCAATCACAAACTTAGGAAAAGTCAAAAATAATTCAAACTCCAGCGACCCCGAATTTTCCGGCAAGATCTCTGGCGATATCTGGAGATCCCCGGAGCGTATCTCCTCCTCCCTGTGATCTTCGGTCAACCTCCTCTAGCTCACGTGAGCATCAGACGATCGTCAATTACTAGAAAGGAGGATCGATGGCTTTGGAAAGCTTCACTGGTGTATAAAGCCCTCACCGCTGACACCATTCGAACCCATTGAGAAGCACCCCACGAAACCCAGAGATCCCTTTGCACCCCCATCCAGAGCCACTTCCAAAGCCCTCCTCCAATCCTTTAGCACACCAAAGCCCCTGAACCACCACCGCTAGAGCAATCCAGGAGCGTCGCCATTGAGCGTCGCTGGGAGGACAACCCATCCTTCATCCAGGTAACCTTCCCCTCTCTTAATGCCCACATTTGTTTTTTTTAGTTTTATCGAGTGCATCTGAGCCTCCTGGATTGAGCCTCGTCGGGATTTTCCCCTTCGTGCACCGTTGCCCCTTTCATCTATGGTGGGTTCACCACCAACGGAAAGGCCATTGGTCTCCTAGATCGAGAGGAGGCTCCTGGAGCCTCTCTCCCTTCTTCTTCTTCCTCCTCCTTGAGTCCTTATCACTCAGGAGGGGACCCTCTGACCCCTTGTGCCTAGGAAAGCCACAGTAGCCCTGCTGACGGTCGACCCTCGCTGTGGAATCCACCAGAGACCTTTGGACGCTCTCGCTTCACACCACCACGCCAGGAAGCTTCGTTGCCTTTCCATGGACATTCCCATGTAGCCACGCTGTCGCCTCAGCCTCTGGAACGCCGCCACCCCACTGGAACTTCCGTCGTAGGCGCTCTTGACGGGGGAAACACCTCAGGCCACCCTAGTCCTCACCGACACCTCTAGACGCTTCCCCATGCCGCCTCGGAGCATCACCAACCCTCACCACATCGAGCCACCGCCTCTAGAAGCGTCGTTGTTGCAGCCCCGTCGCCAGAGAAGAACACTGACAGGGGGGATCGACGACACATTTCGGCCGTCGAGGGCTTGATCGACACTGTTGGATCTTCCCCCCATCTCCTCCTCCAGCTTCTCCGCCCCTCAAACTGCCGATCAACCATCAGGAGAGCCCAAATGGACCTCCCAGGTTGTCGCCGTCGGTGATCTTCGAATCGCCGGTGGTGGCTGATAGCTTTTAGAAAATTTTAATTAAATTTCCATAGTTTTTAAAACATTGTAATTAGATCCTAGGAATTTGCTTTTTGGCCCCTGTATTTTTCAATTAAAATTGCATTTCTTTTGTTTTAATGTAAATATTGCATATTTTACCCTATTTAATTTTAATTTCATTCTCAGTCTTGTAAATGTTTGTTTTCTCACACTTAAGCCCCTGTAATCATATTTTTCCTTGTAATTAAGTCTTAAAATTTGCATCATGCCCCTAGAACTTTTTAAAATGAGTTTTCTCTATGAGATTTGCATTCAGACCCTTAAAAACATTGTAATCACATTGAATATCATAAAAACCTAATTTTCATCACATTTAAACCCTAGAAATTTACATGAAAGCCCCTGAATTCCTGAAATATAGCTATTGAATGTAGAAAATTTGCATCTAGGCCCTTAGATTAATTTTAAATTCTTTATTTGGGGTTTTAATTGTTTCAATACATATGTTTGTCATTTTTTCATTTTTTAATCACATGTGCATTTATAATTTTGAACTTGAATATAGTTTTCATTTAGAAATCATGTTTGCAATGTAAAAAGATCTTTGATTTCATATTTTTGTCACATTTGCACATCTTATGTAAAATTTGTACATCAAACCCTAAACTTTCATAAAATTACTAAAACACAATTTTCATATGTCTCACAGCTTAATGCCACATTTTTCTAATAATTCATAAATTGAATTTTAGCATGAAAGTTTTTGGAAAGTTTTCAACCATGATTGCCATCTTTTGTAGGTTTTGCATTTTAGTCCCTAGATTTCTTCAAATTGCATATATGTGATTTTTCAACATTCACTTCTCACTAAAATGTATTTTCACCTTGATTCATGTGATAGTCTTCTGTTATCTAATTTTTGTGATGTTTTCCAAGTGGATTTGCTATTCCTTTGTGAATTTTGCACTTTAGTCCCTGATCTTTCCCTTTAACATGTTTACATCATTTTCTTGTATTTAAAACCTTGTCCCTTTCATGTTTTCTTGTAAACAACATTGTCCTGACATTTTACATACATTTTGCATACATTAGACCATGCATCATGCACATACACACATTTATCACATTTGGCCATGGAAATGACCAAATTGCCCCTATGCCATCAATTCATGCACATGCATGTTAGTTTTTGCACTGAGTCATGTCTAAATCATTCTTCAACATCCTTCATATATTTAGGTACATCCCCATACATTTCACATAGTTTTCACCACATTTGCTTGTCAATTCATTCATTTAAGTAGGCTTGCATTCCATGTGTTCCTTCCGTGGATTTTTTTTCCAACTTGTTTTCGAGTTCTTTCACTTGACATTTGATTTGATCTCCTTTATTCCACATTTTCGGATTTTTCGATTTGATTTGGATTTCATTGCCCGAGGGCTTACATTAATTGACTTAATGGCCCACATTAGTCTAATTGCGGATTATTTTTCCCTTTTGATTTTTATGATTCTGATGATTTGGGTTGACCCCATTTTAGACCCTTTCGATATCGGACTGATTTTCTGGACCATTCTCTTTAAAAACATTGTCATTTCATGTGATCTTCTTCATATGTTATCATTTGGTCGTTTTGTGTGGACTTCTTGGCAGTTTTTCCATTTTGATTTCTGTGATGATTTCTATGATTCTGGTGATTTGTGTCGATCGCATTTTTGATTCTCTTGAAGTCGATATGATTTCCCAAGCCATTCTCACCAAAGACATCGTCATTTCATGTGATTTTCTTTTGGGCCGTTTTGTTATTCCAACTTTTCGTGTGGGTTTCTTTGCAATTTTTGCATGCATCTTACACATCCATCTAGTCATGACTTTGGCATTCATATTAGCATGATTAGAGCACAATCTAGGCTTAGCAAGCATTCATTCAACCTCTAGTAAGTGAATCGGACTAGAAAGACCTAGTTACTCGGGCATACGGAGGTGACTAATACCTTTCTAGTGCAAAATAGGAATCCTTACTTATTCTCTGGTTTGAAGACATTTGGCCTTTCCAATTGCATCATATGCATTCATCTTTTTGTGGTTTTCCTCGTTTTTCCCTTAAAAGACTAGGTGGCGACTCCGATCTTTTCGTTTTATCCTATCCTGCACCTTCGCCATCCTGGCATGGCTGTAGTCTCCTCCCTCTAGTGCGACTCCGCGCTAGATCTCCCGGATGGGCATGGTCACAGTACCCTCATAGTTGAAGGAACAAAAGTACTCTTCCACCTCATAGCAATTCTTCTTCTTTAGTCCATTTTAACCATCTGCTTCTATCTAACAATATCAACTATTTCACGAGTAGCCCTTTACCTTGCCTCACAAATCTAAGCATTGAATGGCTTTGATGAATTGTTGGCAGTGTAGTGGCATTTTGGTATTGAAACTGAAACATGCTTCTGCTCCACAACCCCTTCTACTGCTTCATGTATCGATAGCCCTCAAAGTTTTTCTTTCCAAGGTTGTTAGTGCATGTTAGATAATAAGGGACTATAGACCACCTTTCAACACCTCAAACTAATATCTCAAGTTCCAAACTAGGGTATGACTTCTTGAAGTTCTTGTAAATGTGCCTTACAAATTAGGCATGTCATACTCCATTACAATCTCTTGTCCTTTTGCAACATCTGATTGGACTTTCAAGTTCTCAACACCCTCATCTCCACCCAAGGCATCCTTCAAACTCTCCAAGAACCATGTCTAGCTTTCTTTATTCTCATTCTTAAGAACTGCCCAAGTAATAGGTAATAACCTTATTGCTATGTGGACTTGTGGCTAACAAATGGTTAGTAAGTACTTTCCTTTGCAGTGGCATTGATCTAAACCAAAGAAAGGTCTACATCCCTTTTTGAAGCAGGTGCTCTTCACTAAATGTTTTAACCTCAAATGTCTTCCAATTATAGAGGATTGATGTATGAATGCACCATGTCACATTTCATGTGTTGAAATCTAGTTGTAAACCTTTTCCTATCACTTTTCACTTTCTTCACACAAAATTGATTCTTAATGTAATATTTGTGCCAATGCCATCCTAAATTCTATTACAATTTTAAACTGCGTCCCAATACTAAGGTTAGAATCTTCACTATCTGTAGTGACCCCCAAGCTGTTACCCTAAAACCTAGCTACTTTTTTTCTTTTATTATTTACATCAATTCTAAAACTAAATTCAACATTAAAAAACTTAAATAAAACACAATTAACTAAATTAAACTAAACTAAATGCTTATCTAGAACCCTTGATGTATAGTCCACTGACTCCAGCTTTGTGTGCACTAGCAAGCTCCTATTCTTATCTTGTATCTATGAAAAACATCAAACAAATACACATGAGTGGCTACTGAAAGATCACCGAGCACACACTCCACCCACACACACACACACACCACTCTGGCATCTCTCCTAGATGCCGCAATATCACAAAAGGGCCATACATAAATGCCCAGCAAGCAACAAATCTCTTTAAAACCATGTCCTTTAAAATCATTTCTTTTCTTTTCAAAACCATATGCATGCTTTTCAAAACCTTTATGCATACTTGAATTGGATACACCTTTCAAATTAAGTCCACAACCACACAAAAGTGCCACACTAAGCACTGAACCTCTGCTCGATTTGTACAAAAATCATACCATGAAAACCAACACAAAATCATATTTCCAAAAACTACAACGCCTCTCACAGGTGCAAGAAAACAACGCCACTCTTAGTGCAAGAAAAACAATGCCACTTACAGGCGTAAGTAAAACAAGTACTAGCCAAAAGCAGTTGTCAGAGACTCTCACTCCAGTCCCTACTGCACTGTCATGAATAGTTGTAGCCTGCCCATCCCAGCCTATAAGCCTCCACAATAAGTCGTGTTGCCCAACGCCAAACAATCGACTCTAGCCATAAGCAATCCATCGAGGCAGGACCAACGGTGTCTGCATTGTTGCAGTGAACCACCTCGTGCATGAGTCTAACTGCCTCGGCCACATAAGCCTCACAGTACCACGACCACATAGGTCTCAACATGCACAGGGTGCATCCTCACGATGCCCCTGTGTGCCTGGACACCTGAGAACTCCTACCCCAAGCCCTGCTAGCACCCACAAGTCTAAGTACCTAGGCTATAAAGTGTATCATGCAGCTACACAAGAGTTTTATACCCCTTTGGTCCATTATCACGATTTCACCAAGTTCAAATTGTTTCTGGAGTCTCAACACCTAGCACAGTTGGAGTGTCATACCTCCAAGTTCAATCAGCACCTCGATGCATGGACCTCAACCTTGACCTCGTGAACGACAATCAAGGAATATTATTGTAACATCTGTGCCCAGATTTTGCCCAATTTTGTATTGGTATCATAGATCGGTAGACCAATTATCCACAATAATGTAAATTAAGTATTGTAATCTGGATAATTTGAGGAATTAATATTGATCTATGTTGTACTCTCTCTTCTACATCAGTGTTTATCTCTAATAATTTCCCTTCTATATGGTATTTTGGCATTTTCTAACCTCCATGTGTATGTGGGATCAGAACGAGAGAAGAAGCCAAAACAACATAGTGCAGCATAGTTGGCACTGCCGTTCACTATGCACACCATGCTATCTTAGCCTTTCCCCATGTTGCATCGTTGATTGGCTAGGATTTTCAACGACTGTCAGTGGTGAGCAACATCAATCAAGTTCTGCATTAAAAGAAGACGAGAGGATGGCATCGGTAGCAGCTCGAAAGGGAAGAGAGAACCAGAGAGGGAAGAGAGAAATACAGAGGAAAAGAAGAGAGGGAGAGGGTCGAGAAAAAGGAAGAGTGGTTGTCACCAGGGAAGAGGAGCTCACCGGAGGCTATGAGAGTCCAGTGGACGTTGGAGGGAGTGGAGAGCTAGCAAAAGAGGGAGAATGGTCGCCGGAAACCTTGTTTGGGTATGCGTCCCGCTCCAATTCTCTTTCTCTATTTTAAGCCCAAATTTGTGACAAATGATGCAAATTTAGTTTAAATCCATGGAATGAGTAGTTTATCTTAGATCCAAGAGTTTTTGATGAATCCATGAATTTTCTATAATTTATCAATGATTTTGGTGGATTTTCGTGGAAATTTCCATATATCTGCTACAATGATCTTGAATGAGTGTATCAGCTTATGATTTTAATATTTCAGACTATACTTAATGGTTTTCAATGAAACTTGTCCTAAATAGTTGTAGACTTGGAATAGTTTGATTTTAGTACTTTTTCAAGATTTGTGGAGCACCAACAATGGGTTTGCTCAAGGCTCCCATTTCGGCGATTTGGTTTTAGATCATACAGTTATTTTTCTGATAGTCGCCTAGTTTAGCATACCGATTGAATTCGATATGCCAGAACAAGGGATTTCAGCATACTGACACTGATTTGGTCTACTGAATCAAGTCCCTAGACCATTAATCTGTGTACTTTGAAGTTGGGTTTTAATGGTTTAAATATGACGATTTGACAAGTTGGCTTTCAATGGAAATCCTTGTGCCTGAAATTGTGTTTTCTGGAAAATAATTCCTGTAATGGAAAGTATTTCAAAGTAATTTGAAAAGAAACATACATGTTTAAAAAGGATTTCCATGTTTTTCTGAATCCACGTAGTTGTTGGGCGATGACTGATACGGGTATAAAGCCCTAGTGAGATCCGTTACTAGTCCAAAGGCGTGACTACTGAGGTTGGGGCTTGAGTGAAAGAGACCAGGTTGTCTTGTGAGACGATGTTGGTTGGGCCTAGGAATGGAGACCTAGGTGTTCGGAAACCAACTAGGGCATTAGAAGAATGCATCCTCACGCTTATGAGAATAAATGTGAAAAAGTGAGGCCTATTGGCCAGGGTAGTCGTAACTCCAACACGGGGAGGTTCACTATGGCAGTATAGTATGGTCAAGGTTGGTGCCTCACGACTACTTGTGGCTAGGTCACCTTTGGCTATGGTGGCACTATTGGTTTTTGACTTGAGCTATGTGTTGGTTTTAAGCTAGAATCCTATTGAGATTTGGCTTATGGTTTTAGCTAGATTCTAGCTAAGGTAGCATTTGAAATACTTTTTTACAGTAGCTTATTGCATTAAGCACGTATTGTCTGATAAGCATTTCGAAATGAGCCAACTTATCAAAGCTTTTTCAAAAAAGTTGCCTGTAGCTTTGTAGTTCATTTTAAGCTAATGAGTGTTAGCTTTTTAAAAAGTTATCAATATTAGCCATAGCTTTTCTAATAATATCCTTAGAAGTTGATTTTAATTACAACATGAACTAAGATACGACAGTGGTGGTGGAGGTCGACGACGATAGTGGTGGTAATGGTCGACAATGGTGGTGACTGTGGTGACCATCGACGACGACGGTGGTAGTGGCAGTCAGTGATGGTGGTGGCCAGCGATGGTGGTGGTTGTGGTGGCTGACAAAGACAATGGTGGTAGTGGCCGACGACAACAGCGATGGTGGTGGCTAGCGACGATGGAGGTGGTGGTGGTCGGCGACTGTGGTAGTGGCAATGGCCGACAACTCCCGGCAGCGATGGTGGTGGTCGGTGATGGCTGCGATGGTGGTGGTCGACGATGACGAAGGTGGTGGTGGCCAACGATGATATTAGTGGTGGTGGCTAACAACAATGGCGATGGTGGTGATCGACGACAACGATGATGGTGGTGGCCGACAATGATGACGATAGTGGTGGTGGTGGTCGACGACGACGATGGTGGTGGTGGTCGGTGACAAAGATTGTCATAGTGGTCGGTGTTGACTGCAATAATGGTGGCCAGCGACGGTGGTGGCAATGGTGGCTAACGACGATGACGATGGTAGTGGCTGACGATGACAACGACGGCAGTGGTAGATGGCAGTGGTAGATGCGGCGGGCAGTGGTAGATGCGGCAGGCAATGGTAATATTGTCCTTTGATTAAATCATAAGTGCTTATTGGACATACAAAGCAAATAAGCTTCCAGCCAGATTCTAGCTAAGACAAGATTGGTGATTTAGGCTAGTTTCCAGCGGTGATTTAATTATGATTTGGGCTTTGCGTGGACTTGTATTTGGGCTAGAATCTAGTTATGATATGTTTTTCCAGAATGCATCAAAGTGATTTAATCAAATTTTTAGAAAGAAAATGAGTCTGAGAAAAGCATGGTTTGAAAGAGAATTTCAGGAAAGTTTATGAATAAATAGTTTTCTAGTTTCTGTTTTGATTTCAAGAACTAAGATTTATAGTTTCCTCGTGGTTTTTCGTTGTTTTCCATGGTAAGCGTGTATTGGATGGCTTGAGGTCACTCATGCGTTTTATTGAATGTTTTGTTTTTAGGTACTGCTTTAGAGGTGCAGTCCAGTTCTAGTGCACGTAGGTTGGAACCACTAGTCGCACACAAGTTTTGGGTGGTTGGTTAATGTTTTCGTTTTTTTTATTAATTAGTTTTTGAATTAATTATTATTGGGTAAAATTGGTACTTTCTTGTAGTGCTCTACGGGGCATGACAGAGTGGTATCAGAGCTTAGGTTTCACTAAGTGCACTAGTTTAGTAGTGTCCAGATTAGTAGTTCCATAGAACTACACAAGTAACATGGTTAGCACCTGACCTTTTTGTGTGTTCTTCTTGGTAGTAGAGAGATGCCATTTGGTAGAGGTAGAGGCTGAGGGATGGCATCAACTTTGGAATCTAGTGTGGAAGAGGGTAATGCTTCGAGAGATATGCACCATTAGCTAGGAGATATGATGCGGGGTTGCTCCATTCCCTTGGAGGAGGAAACAAGGAAGGAGCCAAAGGGGGACCCATAGATCACATAATTTCACCAATTAATCATACCGACTTTCGATGGTTGCAGCACACTTGAGGTTAGCGAAGCGTGACTTGTATGTGTCGAGAAGATTCTAGAGGGGATGAAATGTCTGATAGAGAAGTGTGTGTGGCTGGCCACATTTTAGCTAAAGGGAGAATTCGATCAATGGTGGAGAGCGACATGTTAGATGAAGTTTCCCGACTCTGACCTGTTGATGATATCCTGGGAGGATTTTTGAGATGTGTTATATGAAGGGTTCTTCTCAGAGCATGAGAAGGTCAAGCAGGACAAAGACATTCAGAACCTGAAGCAAGTGAACATGTCAATGGCTGAGTATGACGCCACATTCCATCAAATGGAATAGTTTGTGTAGACTTTGACATTGAGAAGCATCAAGCAAAGAGGTTCGTGGAAGGGATGCATCCAGCACTCAGGTTAAGGGTCCTCAACTATCATTGCCTAACTTTGACCGAAACAGTAGAGCTAGGGACCCACTATGAGGATGATCACCAACTATTCCTAGAGGAGCACCTCAAGGGAAAGGGGAAGAGGTTCACCCCATGGCCTTCTACTAGAACCCCGAGCTCTAGAATTTTGGGAGCTCTAGAAAGAAGAAAAAGAGTGATCTAATACTACTATTGTGGAAGGGCACAGTGTCATCGAAAAGCTAAGTGCTGGATATAGCCAGACCGGCTCAAGCAGCAGCTCAGGGAGAGGACCTTGTCACATCTGTGGGTAGATGGGACACGTAGTAGCATAGTGTAGAGTCCGACAGAGGAGTTTGGACAATGTAGAATGCTACAACTGCGAGAAGATTGGACATTATTGGAAAAGCTGTTTGAATCCACCGAAGCCAGCAGGAGACGTGCCTCACCTGCTGACCAATGGAAGAGTGTTTGCCATCTCTGCTCCAGATGTTGGTCCTTCAAGAGAAGTTGTAGAGGGTAGGAAGCAATAAATGGCTATGTAATTTGAACTTTTAATGTTGTGGTGTTCCCAATACTATTATTAGTAGTAATAATATTGATGGTTATAATGTGTGTGTTTTAGGATCTTTTCTTGTGACTGATCGAATGGCTCGAGTTTTGTTCGACTTAGGAAGTTTGTTCTCTTTTATTTATGAGTTGTTCGTAGCTAAGATCACAGAGAGCCTAGCTAAGTTGGCTTTCCATCTCGATGTGGTGACCCCATTGGGAGAGCACAGCTTAGTGTGGAGGTATTTGAGGTTAGTCGGTGTTCAGCTAGGAGACAAGGGATTCAAGGTCTGTTTGATTTTGATGGACATGCAAGAATATGATGTCATATTGGGAATGGACTGGCTAGCATAGTATCTAGCAATGATAGTCTGTGCAAAGAAGAAAAATTTAGCGGAATGGCCAGGCCAGGGGTGGTGCTTGATATAAGGAGTTAGACCACGAGAACCTAAAAAAGTGATCTCAACAGTCAATGCCTACCATCATTTAGCAAAAGGCAGTATGGGCTACTTAGCTTGTGTGATGGTATCCTCCTCGTTGGATCTAGGAGTACAAGATATACCATTTGTTCAAGAATGCCTCGATGTCTTCCTAGAGGAGTTGCTTGGTATGTCGTTGCACAGAGAAGTAGAATTTCTGATTGATCTGGTGCCAGGATTAGGTTCCATTTTGAAGGCCCTATATAAGATGTCACCTGCTGAATTAGAGAGTATCGGACTCAATTGCAAGAATTGCTGGACAAAGGATTCATCTGTTTAAGTGTATCACCCTAGGGAGCGCCATTATTGTTCGTCAAGAAGGAGGACGGTTCACATCGATTATGCATAGACTATCAGATGTTGAACCAGATCATGATCAAGAATATGTATCCATTGCCCAAGATAGATGATCTATTTGATCAGTTGGAAGGAGCATCAGTTTTCTCTAAGATAGACTTGAGATCAGGGTACCACTAGCTCTTGATCTGGGAGATAGATGTGAACTAGACAACTTTTCGAACTCGGTATGGCTATTACAAGTTCCTAGTTATGCCGTTTGGGCTGACCAATGCACCAGCAGCTTCAGGCCCTATCTAGATTAGTTCATCATCGTGTTTGTGGATGACGTACTAGTGTATTCTTCGGATGTAGAAACCCACCAGATGCACTTGAGGATTGTATTGGAGAGACTAAGGTAGCACCAGCTTTATGCAAAATTCTCAAAGTGCAAGTTTTAGCTAGAAGTGGTGACATTCCTCGATCACATCATCTCCAACGAAGGCATTGAGGTTGATCTAGCTAAGGTAGAAGCTGTTAATAGTTAGCTAGAATGAAGAATGTGACAAAGATTAAAAGCTTCCTCAGCTTGGCAAGATATTACCGGAGATTTATCCAGGGCTTTTTGAAGATTGCAGCCTCCTTGATCGGATTGACTCAGAAGGAGGTTTCCTTGGCATGGGATTGGCAATGTGAGGAGGGTTTCAATGAATTGAACGTTTGTCTGGTCATAGCTTTAGTTTTGACACTACCATCTGGAAATGGTGGTGTCGCAGTCTACAATGATGCTTATGAAACTGGGTTGGGATGCGTCCTGATGCAGCATGGGAAGGTGGTGGCATATGCCTTGCGCTAGTTAAAGGACCATGAGAAGAATTATCCCAACTACGACCTAGAAATGGCTGTAGTGGTGTTTGCCTTGAAGATTTGGAGGCACTACCTGTAGGAGAAATAATTTTAAGTGTTCACAGATCATCAGAGCTTGAACTACATCTTCACGCAGAAGGATCTGAAGTTGAGACAGAGAAGATAGGTGGAGTACCTCAAAGATTATCATTTTAGCTTGTCAACCACCCAAGAAAGGAAAATGTGGTCGCTAATGCACTAAGTAGGCGTACGCATGGCATGGCGAGCCTAATGATCAAGGAATGGCATATGTTGCAAGGGTTGGTCAACTATAGACCACAAAGGTAGTCTTAGGGAATTGTTAGAACTCTGGTAGCGAGGTTGTTTGTTCGTCCGAGATTGTTGGAAGCTATTGTAGCAGCTTAGTAGTTGGGACCATTTGTGTGGGTCACATTGCAGAAGTTGGAGGTAGGAGAGGCACCTCATTTCTCAGTTGGTGTGGACAGAGGACTCAGATATGACCTACAGTTGTACGAGCAAGTGGAAGAGGTCAAACAGGGACTGCTTGAAGAAGCCCACAGGTCTCGATACACCATCCACCTAAAAAACACCATGATGTACAAGGACTTAAAGAGAAACTTCTAGTGGCCTAGGATGAAAAGGGAAATTGCTTAGTATGCGGCGAGGTGTGCTATTTCCCTGATGGTAAAGATTGAACATCAAAAACCCAGAGGGAGTCTACAACCTCTAGATATCCCAATCTGGAAATGGGAGCATGTGTTGATGGATTTTGTGACAGGATTGCCCAAGACAAGAAGAAAGAATGATACTATATGGGTGATCATTGACCGACTTACTAAATCAGCACATTTCTTGCCTATGAGGGTGAATCTTCCCTTGTTGCAGTTGGCTGAGCTGTACATAGTAGAGATAATCTGGCTACATGGAGTTCTAGTGTCAATCGTGTCTAACAGAGACACTTGGTTTATTGAGATTTTGGAGAGTGATGTAGGAGGCATTTGCAACAATGTTGAATTTCAGCACTGCTTGCCACCCTTAAACTAACGGTTAGATGGAAAGGGCCATCTAGACATTGAAAGACATACTACGAGCCTTTGTGTTGGACTTTGGAGGTAGCTAGAAAGAGCATCTGCCGCTGATTGAGTTTGCTTACAACAATAGCTATCACTTTAGCATCAGGAAGCCTCCGTATGAGGCACTATATGGTAGATCGTGCAGGATGCCTACCTATTTGAGCAAGGTAGGCAAAAGGCAGATTGTGGTTCTAGAGATTCTGCAGTAGTACGAGGGCAAGGTAGACTTTATCTGAAAGAGATTGCTAGCTACATAAAGTCAACAAAACAACTATGCAGATAGGAGGTGAAGACCCTTGGAATTCAAAGTGGGAGACTTCGTTTTCCTGAAAGTATCACCAACCAAAGATGTGGCCAGATTTGGGAAACGAGGCAAGCTAAGCCCTCATTACATTGGGCCATATTAGATTTCTAGAAGGATTGGTGAGGTGGCATACAAGCTGGATTTTCCTCCAGAGCTTTTGAGCGTGCATAACGTCTTCCACGTGTCCATGTTGAGAAGGTGCTTGGTAGACGTGTCCAAAGTGATATCGATGTAGCAAAAAGAGCTTCAAGTGGACTTGTCGGTTATAGAGGATGTTGTACAGATTTTGGACCGGAAGGAACAAGTCCTCTGGAACAAAGTCATTCCCTTTGTAATAGTTCAATGGTAGCACCATGGTACCAAGGAAGCTACGTTGGACCTTGAGGAGGATGTTCAGATGTGATACTCCCACTTGTTTTATTAGAAGAGAATTTCGAGAATGAAATTCCTTTTAAGGGGGGTAGGATTTAACATCTGTGCCTAATTTGGCCCAATTATGTATTGGCATCATAGATCGGTAGACCAATTATCTAGAATAATGTAAATTATGTGTTGTAATCTAGATAATTTGAGGAATTAATATTAATCTATGTTGTACTCTCTCTTTTATTTCAGTGTTTATCTTTGGTAATTTCCCCACTGTGTGGTATTTTGTAACCCTCGTATGTGTGGGGACTAGAAAGGGAGAAGAAGCCAAAATGGCACAGTGCAGCACAGTTGGCACCGCCATTCATTGTGCACACCATACTGTCTCAACCTTTCCCCATGTTGCATTGCCAATTCACCAGGATTTTCAACGACTATCGCTGGTGAGCAGCGACAATCAGGCACGACACTAAAATGGGAGGAGAGGATGGCATCAGTAGTACCTCGGAAGGGGAGAGAACCTGAGAGGGAAGAGAGAAATCTAGTGAGAAATATAGAGGAAGAGAAGAGAGGGAGAGGGCCGAGTGAAAGCAAAAGTGGTGGTCGTTGGGGAAAAGGAGCTTGTTGGAGGCTGTGAGAGTCCAATGGACACTAGTGGGAGTGGAGAACTCGTTGGAGAAGGAGAAGGGTCACCGGAAACCTCGTTTGGGTACACATCCCGTTTCAATTCTCTCTCTTTGTTTTAAGCCCAAATTTGTGATAAACGATGCAATTTAGTTTAAATCCATGGAAATAAGTAGTATAGCGTAGATCCAAATGTTTTTGATGAATCCATGAATTTTTTGTAATTTATTAGTGATTTTGGTGGATTTTTCATGGAAATTTCCATATATGTGCTATAGTGATCTTGAATGAGTTTATCGGCTTTTGATTTTGATATCTTGGACTTTACTTAATAGTTTTCAATGAAACTTGTCTCAAATGGTAGCAAACTTGGAATACTTTAGTTTTAGTATTTTTGTAGGATTTGTGGAGCACTAGAAATGGGTCCGCCCAAGGCTCTTATTCTGGTGATCTGGTTTCAAAGTAGACGGCTATTTTTTTGACACTTGCCTGGTTCAACATACCGATTGAATTCGATATACTAGAATAGGAGATTTTGGCATTCTGACCTTAGTTGGGTCTACCCAATTAGGTCCTTGGACCATTAATCTGTGAACTTTGAAGTTGGGTTTTAATGGTTTAAATATGATGATTTGACAAGTTGTCTTTTAGTGGTAATCCTTGTAGGATCGAGTGACTTCTCTAGAGGGGGTGAAAAGAGAATTTTAATTTTAAATATTTACTTTCCCAATTTTAGTTACAAGTTGTAGACACCCCGATTTTGAGGTAACCCGGAAATGAGTATCCTTATGTTGCTTTGGATGTGATCAGCCATTAAACCTAGCCCCAAGCCTATTAGCAAGCCAGAACCCAGAAATCTGTGAGGTAGCTGGGCGCACCAATGTG
>JAMKQA010002159.1:0-20251 GCA_024699735.1 Posidonia australis | reverse complement strand
AACCCGGTAGAGCACCAGACATTCCCACGTCCTCCACCTCCAGCCTGTTCTCCTCATTCTTCCCCGAATCCATGTAGCCCGAGGTGAGAGAGGAGGATAACCACCTCCTCTCCTTAACCCAACAAACCACCATCCCTGTAAGCCTCTAGCACACACCGACGGCCTCTGTTCTCTCTCCTGTCCAAGCTCTCCTCCATGTACCGAGTCCACGCAGTCGTGAGGAGAAGGAGAGAGTGCACGTAGAGAAGGCCCAGCCTCGGCTTCCGTTCTCCTCCCACTGTCCTTCCTCTAATCCCTCAGACCTCCAGCCCTCACCTTCGTCTGTTTCCTCCGATCGACTAACCCATGTTTGCCTGAACCCATAGAGAGAGAGAACAGTCCATCCTTCTCTCTCTCTTTACACCTCATCAAGCGAGTCACAATGGCGAATTGGGAAGGTGAATCCAATTGGCGGACAATGGAGGTGAAGCAAGACTTAATGGCGACTTTGGGTGATGGAAACGACAAGCAGGGATGGCCAGTGAAGTTCACCTAGATCAGAACAGGCATTGACTGGAGCACACCTTCCCCTTCTTGCCTTGCTTTCATCAGCGCTCCTCAAACATTTTCTCTTGCATGCATTTCATGCACATGTTTCATGCGTAGCCTCATGCATATCAGGTATACATCTCATGTATATCCACATATTTATTCTCATGCATATCGTATTTCTCATGCACACATTTCATGTATATTTTCATGCATATACACATGCACATAGCTCATGCATACACTCAAGCGTCTCCATGCATATTCCCTTGTTGGGAAATACTTTGTAGTTTTATCCTTATTTAATTTTGTTTTGATTTTCTAAATCGTCTAAGGGTACACATTAATTGACATGTAGATGTTTACATTGACCCTTGAATTATTTTCCTCGTTATTTCTCTCATTTTATGTAATTTTCCTTTGGATTTTTGCGTCCATTATTTTTACATTCGCATTGACATGATTTCGAGAGTACATCATAAATTAGACAAGCATGCATTAGCAAACAACACATAACAAGCGATTAGCCAAGAAAGATCGATTTTCGGACGTATAGATGTGCCTAACACCTTACCCATGCGTAACAGGAATCCATACCCTTTCTCTAGCTTGCAGTAGTTAAGTGCTGAATCCATTAGGCACGGAGCACATATATATTCATCCATTTGCATTCATTTGCATCATTTTCTCGCATTCTTATGCATCTTTTGATTTTCCTCGTCTTTCCATTAGAAGACTAAGTAGTGACTCTTTTTCCTTATCCTTGTTTTCTTTTCCTTGGTGTTTTCGAGTTTATGTGTCTTTCCTCAGATTCACCATCTTGCCGTGACCTTATTAGGATTCTTTGTGTGTTTCCACGCACGAGGAGTCGGGTGTTTCCGCCGACATGGTCACACCAGCCATTCTGGTACCTACAATGTTGTGAATGTGCAAACAAGATGATTGTATCTCGTAAGTTCTTCTTAGATAGAGTTTTGTGTCAACGAGATATTTTTGGTCCTTTCCCATGAAATTTTAACAAAATTTTTATCATGAGAAAAGGAAGTCATCCTCTTGTGCATTGTAATGTAAAGCAAGTTTCAGGTGATGAAAGTAAGTCTAAATATTTGAAAAGAACTTCAAGTAATGTCGTAGTAGCATAAAATCTTCTGTTGAACGTTGATCTTAATTGTGTAATGCCTCAAGATTCACACAACATCAAAAATTTGGAAATATGAATTTGAAATTATCATTTTGTAGTTTGTTTTGATTGTACAAAAGTGTACAAGTTCAAGAAAAGGTTGGACTCCTATGAAAAAATCCTATAGAATCTATAGAAATCCAACTAGTGGTAAATTGCCTCTTTTGTAGTTCATAAAATTGTCCTTTTTTTCCCTTAAGGAGGCATTATT
This sequence comes from Posidonia australis, assembly GCA_024699735.1. NCBI lineage: Eukaryota > Viridiplantae > Streptophyta > Magnoliopsida > Alismatales > Posidoniaceae > Posidonia > Posidonia australis. The sequence goes on along the minus strand of JAMKQA010002159.1, from coordinate 18,332 downwards.
TGTGTTAATTATGATGAAAAACTTGATCGATCAACGAGTTTGATCGATCAATAATTGGCGATGATTGATCGACAACCAAGAGTCTAATCTGTTAGAAGACCAACCAATTGTCCACCCAAGAGTCCGTTCGACAACTAGTCGTAAGACCAAACTCTTTTATAATCGTTTGTTACCCATGTTGGTTTCGTCTGTTACCCATGTTGGTTTCTAACCAACTTCTTAGATTAATGGATATAACTCTACGACTATATTTAGATCTCCAAGACCTATATATATGCACATCGATCATCTCTAGTAGATAGAAAAGAGTGTCCCTTCTTCATCCGATGGGTATAACTAAGTACTTGGGAATTCGATCTTCCTCCTTCTCTATTCTTTCTTCTTCTCTCATACTTGTACTTTGGTTGTTTTTTATTGAAAGTTGCACCTCTTTTCCTTTGGATGTAGATTGGCACACTACCGATCAAATTACGTAAATTTCTTATGTTTGCGATTGTATTTTTGATCTTGTTTCTCTTTCACTTAGTTTACCCACACTTAAATCCTAATAATTTGGTATCAAAACTACTTTGGTTTATCAACCTACTTCAAGATCGAGAAGTTTGACTGCATTGTCAGCTTTGGCCTTTGGTAGGTCAAGATGCAAGCCCTATTTGTTCAACAAGGATTACAGATGGCGCTTTTAAGAATTGACACAAGAGATTGATGAAAAGGCATAGCAATAATACAACTCTCTTTATTAAACAAGGTTTTGAGAGAGGTAGTCCATGAGAAGACTGCAGCAAATTTGTGGTTAAAATTAGAATCTCTCTATATGACCAAATCTCACACATCAAAATTCATCTAAAGCAAAAGTTATTTTCTTTACGTATGCTAGAATATTCTTCTCTCAAAACCCATATAGATAAATTTAATTCTATTGTCATAAATCTAGAAAATTGTAACGTCAAAGTAAAGGATGAAAATCAAGTTGTTCTCTTATTATGGACATTACTTACCCATATGAAAACTTCTGAGAGACCATGTTGGTTGGGAAGGAAATGATCTTCATGGAGGAGGTCAAAGCAACCCTATTCTCAAAGGAGTTGATTGATAAATAGCTTACGAGCTCTTCCCAAGGCCTTGTTGAGGCTTTGGTTGTGAGGGGCCAACTGAAGGGATGAATGAGTAGCAGTTATTTGGCTGATTGGTCGTTTGGTAGATCCAAATCAAGGAACCAGTACAAGTCTTGCAAATACTGCAAGAAGTAGGGTTACTCCATTGAAGATTGCTTCAAGTTGAAACATAAAAATCAGTGAGAAAAGAAGCATGTTAGTGAGTAGCCTATCGAAACTAGTGTGGCAACTGAAGATGAGTATTCCCTTCTTGCCACCATGTCCACAAGATCCAAGGATGACTAAATACTTGATTCTAGTTGTTCTTACCACATGATACCCAACAAAAAGTTGTTCTTCATATATGAATCAGTTGAAGGTGAAGTTGTGATCATGGGCAATGACTTGGCCTGTCAGATGGTCGAGAAAGGATTGATCAAAATCAAGATGTTCGACAGCATAGTCTGAACGTTGACCAATGTTTGCTATGTCATAAGGCTAGGGAAGAACCTCATCTCACTTGTACCCTTGAATCAAACAAGTATAAGTTCACTGGCGATAAAGGATTACTAAGGGTCAGCAATGGTGCTTTCATTATGATGAAAGCAAGTCGATCAAAAAATCTGTATACACTGCTTAGCTCAACTATGGTTGGGTCAGCCATAGTGTCCACCACTGAAGCAGATACTACCTGATTTTGGCATATGAGGCTCAGGCACGTAAGGGAGAAAAGTCTATTCATTCTCTCTAAGCGTGGTCTGCTATGATAGTTGGCCACTGGGAAGCTCGACTTCTGCGAATATTGTATTCTCAGAAAGCAAAAGAAAGTCAGGTTTAGCACTGGCATTCATAATACCAAGGATACATTGGATTACATAGACTTTGACATATGGGGTCCTTTCCATGTTCCTTCCAAGCATGGCCCAAGATATGCACTGACTTATATTGACGTCTATTGTAGGAAACTTTGGGTTTACTTCCTCAAACTTAAATCCAAAGTATTCTTTTACTTCAAGTAGTAGAAGACCCTCGTGGAAAACCAAACAGGTAATAAGGCGAAGAGATTGCGAACAGACAATGGTCGGAGTTCTATTCTTTTGGCTTACAAACTTTTGTAAAGAAACTGGAATCGCTCGGCATTGAACCATGAAGGACACTCCTCAACAGAACAGAGTAGCTGAGCAAATGAAAAGGTCTCTCTTGGAACGCGTTTGATGCATGTTGCTGAATACTAATCCCCAAAAAGACTTCTAGGTCGAGGCCGTGTCCATAGTAGCCTTTCTCAACAATCGATTTGTGACTATGTCGGCGGAATCACCTGACTCCTCGTGTGTGGAAGCACATGTAGAATTCCGATAAGGTCGCGACAAAGATGGTGAAACTGAGGAAGAACACTTGACTCAAAAACACCGAAGAAAAACAAAGATGGTTAAGGAAATAAAAAAATGGAGTCGCCACCTAATCTTTTTAAACCCGTAAAGAAGAGGAAAATCAGATGCATCAAAATACGAGAAAAAATGATGCAGATGAATGCAGATGAATGTGTATATGTTCTGTGCCAATGGAATACAGTATTTTAATCATTGCAGGCAAGAGAAAGGGTAAGGACTCCTGTTACGCATGAGAAAGGTGTTAGGCACTCCTACACATTTGAGAAGTCGGTCTTTCTAGACTTCTCGCTCGCTTATGTGTTGCCAATGCAAATGTGTGCTTTCTTATGCCTAAGAATGTATACTCAACGACATGCCAAAATCAAGGTGAATGGCGAAACAAGAAACTCAAAAGGGGAAAAAAAACTAAACCCAAGATTCGAAAAAAGCTCAATTTGGAAATCAATGTAGGCATCAAAATGTCAATTATTGTACACCCTTGGGCAATAAAGTGTCATGCAAAAGTACAGTAGACAAATATGCAAATGCCAGCTAAACATAAAAGTGTGAAAATGATAAATGTTTATTGAAAATCAATAAGGAAGTAAAACCACAATATGACCAATGTAGGTGTTTGAATGCCAGTTAATGTACATCCTTGGGCGATATGAAAAACTAATACAAAACAAGATCGTAAAATCGTGAAATATTGTGTAGGAAGTAAATTAGATTCAATGTAACAATGTAGGTCAAGGTATACACCCTTAGGGTGAGAAAATGATGCTATGCAATAACTCAAAAAATCAAGTATGCAGAGGTATGAGAGACACGAAGTAATATGCATGTGTACAGATGAGAAAACAAAACATGAACAGGAGTGGAGCTCAGTCAGTTGATTGCTCTGAGCTGGGCTACCCGCGCTAGCTGTTCTCGATTCCCAGTCGCGCCATCCACATTTGCCACTCAGTCTCGCTACCGCAATGCGCTTTCAAGACTCGCTACCATAATTTGTCACCTTGCTCTAGACCGTGGTGTAATGGCGTGAATGATGATGTGAATGCACAGGAAGCATGAGTAGATGCATGCGAGCATGTCTAGGTGATTAAATGCAAGAATGATCATACGATTTCTTCCTCCCACCTACCTCAGCGATGCATGGGTTCTGACGAAGAGGTGGCCTGTGAATGCTAGCCCGAGGCCCCGACAAGACGATCTGATGCTTCTGGAAGGTCGTGGGAGTGATGAGGAATGCGTGCATATGCTTGGATGCAAGATGTATGCAGTGTATGCTCCTCCCTGTCCTACCTCGCCGTCGGTCTTGCTTCGCTGGTGAGCTCACCTGCAGAAAGCAACCAGAAACTCCATCGCAGTGGACCAACGTCTCCCAAATCCGGTGAGGTGAAAATGCATGCCTGGATGCAAGATGGATGATCGAGGATGCAAAACACTCTCACCTCACCCTCTTCGTGTCATACATATCCGACGCCGGCATATGATCGGTGGAGGAATTACGGTGGAATAGACACTAATTATGCTGAAAACCACGACTAAGCATGACAGAGGCAAGAAGACTAGTATACACGCATGAAAGGGTGAGAGGCTTACCTGTGCTGGCACATCCACCTTCGACGGACATCGACGGCTTGTTCTGGGCTCATGAACGCGTGGTGACGGCTGGAGGTATAGCTTGGGGTTGCTGGAGGTTTGAAGGATGCTTCGATGATGCTCTGACAGTGTGGTGGTAGGCTCGATTGCAGGTGTTGTGGTGATGACATGGTCGGACTGGAGTGTTGGCCGAAAACGGCTTGGAGGTCAATGGGAGCAGCTGAGCTTGCACTGGGACGCTTGACAGTGGTGGTGGTGTGCTCTGGGGTCCAAGAGTGAGAGTTGAGATGTGTGGCTGGGTTGTTATATAGGGGAAAGAATTGAATTTCAACCATTGGTGTATAATAGAATTGGTTTAAATGGTTGAGATTGAATCAAGTGGTTGGATTGTCAATTTGATGTTTGGATGGGGGTCTGATGGTCCTTGAAGTCCAAGGAACATGCCCAGATCTACCTTGGCCAATGGCGTGAGAGAATTGAGTGATCTATTACGTTAAAAGACCAAATGGGCCTTCTGTCAGTTTTCGTTTGAAACAGGGCATTTCGTCACAACTTCGTGCCATCAATATTCGTCAACAAGGTTCATCGGGTTGATGCGCCAACTACATGCGCCTGACCCTTGACAGGCTCTACTGGTTGGAATCTGAGCCCTTTCTTGATTACTGGACCATCATATGGGCTTGAGTTAGATGTTTTAGGGTTGATTAATGGTTTGAGGTGTGTAATGGCTAGATTTAGGGTTTTAGGCTGATTTTGGGATGTAAAATGAACTTTGGAGTGGGAAATGCCTCATTGCCATCGTAACGCTTCTAAACTTCAAAACACTAGAAGAAGACTGGTCTAGTAAACATACAAATTATTCTAATTTAAGAATTTTTGGTTGCGCTACTTATGTTTATTGCAATGAGGGTAAACTTAAGCCTCGGGCCAAGCGATGCATATTCCTCAATTATGCATTAGGAACAAAAGGATGTAGGCTATGGTGCCCTTATCCTAAGTCACTAAAGTTCATCATTGATTAGAATGTGACGTTTAATGAATCTATCATGTATCATCTAAGAAAGGTTATCGATGGAGCTTCTTGTGATGCAGATTCATCGAGAAATGCTTTTGTTTCTCCATATCACTAGTATAAGAGATATGACTCTTTTATGCTTAGCCTTGACTATCAAAGAAGCAAGTTTGATTCTTGTGTTTATATCAAGTGGCTAGCCGATAATTTCTTTATTTATTGGTTGCTACATGTTGATGATCTGCTCATTGTAGCCAAAGACATGTTTGAGATCAATAGGTTGAAAAATCTATTGAGTGGAGAGTTTGATATGAAAGATTTGGGAGAAGCAAAGAAAATATTAGGCTTAGAGATCCAACATGATTGGAAAGCTAGGAAACTATACCTCACATAGGAGTAATACGTGTTGAGGTCTTATAATGGTTTGGCATGACAAATGCCTCTTCAGTTACACATCCATTGGATGCTCAATTCAAAAAACTCTCAACTATTGTTTCATCATAGGTCGATGAATAAGAGCAATACATGGATTGGGTTTCCTATTCCAGTTCAATTGGAAGCATCATGTATGTAATGATTTGCACTCGTTTGGATATCTCACATGTTGTGAGTATGACTAATAGGTACATGGACAATCTAGACTTGGATTGTTGGCAGGCTGTAGAATGAGTTCTTCTGTACCTAAAGTGTACATTGGACTCTTCTTTGGAGTTTGGAGCCAATTGATCCAAATTGTTCAGCTAATGTGATTTGGACTTCATAGGTGATCTGGATAGATGAAGATCAATCACTAGCTACCTATTCACAATTGGGGGTTGCGTAATCAACTAGAAAGCTTCTCTACAACTGACAGTCACCCTATCAACCACAAAAGTCGAGTACATGGCAATCATCGAGGTGATCAAAGAAGCTATATGGTTGATACGATTGTGTGCAAAGGTCAACATGGATCAGATCAATAGTATTGTTTTTTGCGATAACCAAAGTTCTATTTACGTCACCAAAGATTAGATGTCTCATGAATGGACAAAGCATATTGATGTGAAGTGTTACTTCATTTGAGAGATCATCTTTCAAGGTGAGATTTTTGTGCAGAAGATCGATACAAAGGACAACCCTATCGATATGTTGACTAAAATTCTTCCATTAACTAAGTTCAAGTTTTGCGTTGGCTCGGTCGGCTTATGCTGCACACATTGATGCCCATCGAGGCATTTGGAGGGGAGGACAAATATTTTTTCCATTTCAAAGTTCAAGAATTTCTGGTCAATGTGGAAATTGTTAATTATGATTAGAAATTTGACTGACCGATCAACATTGTCCAACCAATCAACAACTAGTGGCGATAGATCAACCAATTGCCAACTAGTGGTGATTGATCAACAAATCGACAACCAAGAGTCTAATTGGCTAGAGGACCAACCGATCGTTCAACCAAGAGTCAATTTTGCGACTGATCATATGACTAGACTCTTTTATAGTCATCAGTTACCCATGTTAGTTTGTAACCGACTTCTCAGATTAATAGATATAAATCCACTAATATATTTAAGTTTCCAAGACCTATATATATGCACATCGATCATCATTAGTAAATAGAACAAGTTTATTCTTGAGAGTTACTTAGATAAAAAAGTCCTTTCTTCTTCCTTCTTTATCATACGGGTATAACTAGTTACCTAGGAATTCTTCTTCCTTCTTTATGTTTTTTTTCTTCTCTTGTTCAACCAAGAGTCAATTTTGCGACTGATCATATGACTAGACTCTTTTATAGTCATCAGTTACCCATGTTAGTTTGTAACCGACTTCTCAGATTAATAGATATAAATCCACTAATATATTTAAGTTTCCAAGACCTATATATGCACACCGATCATCATTAGTAAATAGAACAAGTTTATTCTTGAGAGTTACTTAGATAAAAAAGTCCTTTCTTCTTCCTTCTTTATCATACGGGTATAACTAGTTACCTAGGAATTCTTCTTCCTTCTTTATGTTTTTTTTCTTCTCTCACACTTGTACTCTTATTGTTGTTCAATGGAAGTCGCATCTCTCCTCTTGTAGACGTAGATTGACACACTACTGATCAAATCATGTAAATTTCTTGTATTTGCGATTGTGCTCTTGATCTTGTTTATCTTTTACTCGATTTCCCCATATTTAAATCCCAACATTATTCATTTTCTTTTGGTCAAATGTTTCATCAATTCCTTATGGCCTTATCATCGAAAGCTACATTAGATTTCACATGCTCGTTCAGGGTGATGATTAGTACAAAGAATTTTATTGGAATGCAAGAAGCTTCACTACTAAAGAGGAAACTTTGTTTGCATTTCAATAAAAAATGATCCACTTGAACATATGAGAATCTTTTTACAAAGAAGGGCTTCTTTTGTTTACAGAAGATGAGTATCAACTATATGTCGACATTGTTTAGGTTGTGACAAGGCCATTCATAAGAGAGTTCTAATCAATTGAATTAGATGCAAGGGCCAACCATTGGTAAGTGCAGTTTTTTGCTTTGAATCATCCCTGAATTAGTTTTAGGAACTTTGTACAGGCAGAAATCTTTAGTAAGACTTTTCTTTTGATGGTCAGATGAGAACCTACGTGAAATAAGCTTGACTTGACCATCACACACGATCGAATTACTTCAGCTTAAGAATTTGACTGTTAATGAATGTTAGAGGTTAGTAACTGAAGTAATTAACCCCTCTAAACACATAATTATCTTTTCTTTTGAAGATGAAGTGTTTAAGTTTGTTGTAGAATAGGAGAGATAATTGTGTTACCATGATTTGGATGAATAAGAATTATCGACTGCTTGGAATTATCGACTGCTTGATGTATTGGCAAACTCTAGTTCTTTATTTATATAAAAATAAAATGAAGAAAGGTTGAGATACGGTCTCCTTGATCAATAGTACACAGTAGCAGAATCTTCTATTGAACAATATCAAACTACATGCCATATGTAGATGGCACTGACATTCTGGCAAAAAGTGGAATTCAAAGAATAGAGAGGAGTACACATAGAGGTAGGATAGTATCTTATACGTCCAGAATTGAATACACATGGATGGAGGGCACATTCACACCAAATACATACACCAATTAAACTAACTTCCTTGATCTCATACGACGTGTAGTTGTTGATGGATACAATTGCATAATTGACCTTCTTGAATCAAACCACGGGGTAGCGACTCATCGGGTTGTAAACATTTCAAGCTTGTAGGATTAGAGATCAAATTTGAAGCTGATAATATGAAAAACAAGGTGACAATGGAGGTAGGTTAAAGAACACAAACCTGATCAAACTACCACTACTGATCCTATACCATCCTACTAGTATGACTCCCTCCTCATGATCTTAACTTGGTACCAACAAAAAAAACAAATTGATACAGAAGTCTCACATATAGAAAGATCAGATAAGTTTACCAAATACTGAATAAACATATCAAATAAGTGTATGGCCACATAAGTCTACGCTTCCTTCTTGTAGTGATACAAAGTGCAATAAGAATCGTTCAAAGATCTAGTACCAAGGCATGTTTGGTTACCTTGGTTCCTCTCTTGGGTCCAATAGGCGAGAGCTCAGAGGCATCCGATGCCTCCTCGCCTGCTTGGATAACCATGAGTCTCTGAGAACTCTAGGATTTATTCGGGAAGAACGCAAAGTTGCTCTGGGAGGCAATGTTGGTTGTGGGGATGTTGAACCACCTTTGGAACACTTCCCAGCCTACTTCTCATAAACAAACAATAGAGTTAAACTTGGATCCTCTCATCTTCTGAGAAGTCGTAAATCAACAGAGTTAAATACAAGAAACTCTCACAAAATCTATCTATTGCTATACATCATGAGACTGTTCCTTCATATATAGACGAGATAAGACAACTACCTCTCTAATTCAAATACAATTACATTTATCACGATGAATATCTTCTGGAAAAAGCAATTGCTATGATTAGCACTTATAGTTCAATTAGAATTTGAAACAAAATCAAACTAGAATTACCATCAAGAAGTAGTCTAAGAGGTGATGTAACGCCTCGAACCCGGACACGTTACCTAAATCATAGTATCATAAGCAAAATTACACTAATTACAGTAAAATTAAATAACTGTAACTAAGGCTCACCTCCAAGAAACGATGTGCGACTATAAGCTCCGACTCCGACACCGCAATTCGACTGCACACGATCTGCACCTGAAAACCAATCAAAACACGTGTAAGTGACATCTAAGTCACCCAGTACGCATCCTAAACACACAAACAACAAAATTCGACAACATTACTAAAAACACAGCTTTTAGTTTATAAAACTTTATTTTCCTTTTTGAAAATTCATTTTCAAACATCATTTCCTTTTTTTTTAAATATCTGAAAATTATTTCTAAAACCATATTCTTTCTCAAAACTCATCTTTCTTTTTATTGCTTGGGATTTCTTCCCAAGACCAAAACCACTTTCAAAACTCATATCTTGAGAAACCGCATTTCCAACTAGATCCAGCCTAAAACACAGTGCCTCTCGTGCTCAAAACTAAAATCATAAATACTAGCTGGTAACTGGTTAAAACACAATCATTATTTTATTCCAGGATTTTAGGACCATTCATAAGTCTAATCCTAGCCAAACCACATTTTTTTTCTTATTCATTTCCACTTTTCTTTATTGATGTTACCTTGATCAGGGGTAACTAGGCACACAAGCAGTAGGTGAGGACACCATTTCCCCTACCTCTTTGCACTGCCGCAGTGAAATTTCCCGTGTGGGATTCCACCGCCTCGGCCAACCGGCCTCAATCTCTTTCATATATGCACGGAGATACGTCTTCATCTGACGTTCCATCGGTGATCCGAACAACTAGGTTCAATGACCCAGGCTCAGCCTACATTGTCGATGACTCAGATGCCTAGGTTTCGTATATCTAGGCCCAGTCTACACCGTCATGAGCTCTGTGACCCGAACAACTAGGTTCAATAATCCAAGCTCAACCTACACCGTTATGAGCTCGACACCATAGTCGTATCTGACAATTGGTTTCATTGGAGGCTCATACTCCTACCACATTGTCGACACCAACCCTCGTGGTTCCTCAATGCATTATTAATGCTTTATTTTCAAAACTCTTTAAGTTTTCCTTTGCAAAACCATTTTCATTTCATTCTCTTGGTTGCAGGAATCTTTTCTCATGCAACACCTGACCCTCATCTGGGGTCCCAACTCAAAATCATGAAAAACCATGTTTTAAAATCATAAATTGGGTATCATGCCCATATTTACTCAAAACTCATACATCTAATCACTTTTATTCATTATTAGGGCTTTAAACCAAAAACCATTCCCAAATACACTTATTTGGGTCCCACATTCCTCCATGCCATTTACATGGGGAAAATATCATTAACACATGTTCATCGTCCATTTAAAATCTTTTTCTTTCGTTTTATAATCACATTTATATATGCTAGGACCAGGGCAAAATCGATAGACCGAGAACTAAGTTCGGTAAGCCGAAAATCCTTGGTTCGGTACATCGAACATTTTCAGTATATCGAAAATCTCTATTTTGGTTGATCGGGTGATTTTGGCCTACCGAAACCAGGTATCTTGGCTTAATCTGACAAGGATTCGGTATGCCAAACCCAGTTCGGCATGTCGAATTGCTCGAGACCTGGGCACCTCCCCTGTTCCAGCCCTCGAATTCGTCGGAACTGAGAGCCTCCGGTAGACCTCCCAAACACATATCATAAAATACGAGTAAATCATGGGGCGTAGACCATTGAGTCTACTTCAAAATCCCTCAAACCATTCATCAAGTCATTCACTATGCAATTCACACGAAAATCATAAAGGGAAGAAGCTCGTATGAAACGACTGTAGCATACATCCCTAAAATCCATACAAATCCACTAAATTCCATCCTAACCGTAGGATTTCTATATGTTCATGCTATTTATCACATTTCCACTCATTCTACGATTTTTCTACAATTTTGCATGCATTTTACTCCATTTTCATGCATTTAACATGTTGAACTGAAAACATGGAAATTAGAGAGGAAGGGGGTTGCATACCTCAGATGGCACTCCGACGACCTTCCTCACACTCTGGTGACCTTCCTCACACTCCGGCGAATCTCTTCTCGCCCCGGAGAAGCCTTCTCCACCAACGAAACACTCGAACAACCACCTCCTCTACTGCACGTGCTGTTCTTCCTCTCCCGGATTCCTCCCACTGCAGCCTCCTTCCTTTTTATCTCCTCCTCCCCCCGAATAACGCTGACCGCCCATCATGTTGGAAGAGACGGGGAGACACGGGCCAGTGTCGTTGGTGGCACGGATCGGGAAAGGGGAAGAAGAAGAAGACGGGGATGGGGTGGCTCGTGAGGGGGGGAGAGAGAGAGAGAGGGGGGGAAAAGAAAGAAAGAAAAAGAAGAAAAGACAGGCACGCAAACCGAGGCAACTGTGCATCCCCAAACCGTACTCCACATTGGTCTCAAATCACAACCAGGTGCACAGTAAGCCAACTAAATCCTCACAATCGCATGAAACAACAGATTATCCATTAATAAACTATTTATACAATATTACAATTAATCCCATGATTTACAATTAAAATGAATAATCAGGTTCGGGTGTCACAAGTGATCTGTGAGGCAACCACATTTTGCTACCAATCAACATCCAATGGGAACACACGAGGTGCAAATTGCACCATTGCGTCCTTGAAGCTTATGGCACTTGGTGACCTTATGGCCCAACTTATAAGGCATTAAGGACATAAATCAAACTCGAAAATTTTATTACGGAAGAAAACATGAACTTGTGACCAACCTTTCATGGTATACATATCGCTTTAAAAATAAAAATCTTCCTATGTAACAACCTAGGTTTGAAGCAACATCTTAAATCAGATATTTAATAGGAATTTTAGATTGTTGGACGCTGAGTTTTCTCCGTTTAATGTAAAACATAGCTCTAGCAGCATTCTACGCCTGAATTAATGTTTTCTAGCATTCTTGGTGTTAAATGCAAACTATGGTGTATCTTATATTAGACATTTCAGGGCATGCGTTTAACACTTAGGGTCTGTAAGAGTCACATGTGTATTAATTCCGCGTACTCTCTTTAAGGATTGCTATCGCGTACTGCTTTTGCGTTTTGGCCACGCATATTGCTAGCAAGTATAACTGGCGTAGAAGTTTCAGTATTTTGAACCCAGAATTGTAGCTGCATTTGAGTGGATTTAGTGTTGCAACTTGGATTGGATGCTGTGCTTTGGTGTTTTGGCAATGAGTTGTTACGTGGGCCTATGTGGAGGCCTTGTTGGATAATTGTGGATCCATCTTGGGTCGTGGTGATTTGTGGTGTACTTGGGTAGCTGATCTCCTTTAACGCGAGCCACTCGAGCTGTGAGTGATCGCGAGGGTGTGGTTCTGCACTCGTGGTCTCTCGTGCACATGACAATAGTTTGGAGGTTGATTGTCTTGTGGTCTTAGAGTCAATGCATGGGGTTGTTGAGTGTTGGACCCGTGGTTGTGCGCATGCACTCATGACTCATAGATATGTGCATGAATTCTTTCCTTGGCTTGTGACTAGTTAAGGGTGGCTTACCACCATCTCTGTCTCGAGAGCACAATGAAGAGGAGGTGAGAGGATGGGAACGACTCAAGAGCCTTCTTCTCCTTCTCTTTCTTCTTCCTTTTTTTCAGCTTCTTATTCTTCTTATCCTTCACCTTATCCTTCTTTTTTCTCCTTCTTTCTTTATAAAATGAAAGAGAGAGAGAAAAATAGGAGAGACAAAGAGGGGAGAGGAAGAGGGCAGTGGTGCTCATCGTCGCCATGCCGCCACTGTCGTTGCTATGTGGATAGAGAGGAGGAGGAGATCCAGAGCATGTCGAGGAGGAAAAGGAGATGCACCGTTGAGGAGGAGATCTCGACTTCTTCTTCTTCTTCTTCTGGGTGGACTTTATACCTAAATGATACCTTTGCTTTTGTTATGGGTGCTTTGCTTGGATTGTCATCGTAAGTTGAATGAGGCACCCTAAAACTCAAACGCTCCCATGGTGTGGTTTTTTGGGCCTGATAGAGGAATTGTCTAGGCTGTGTTTTTAGGTGTGTAATTTAAATGATTTCGAAACGATTTTTTAAAAGTAGTTTTGAAAGAAAATACATCAGTTTTGCAAAGGTTTTGAAAAATATTTTTTCAGTATTTTCTGCTTGTAGTGGAGACCAAGAGACTACAAGGAAGTGTTTGTCAGATCCTAGAGATATGATACTCTTGGATTGTCGTTTACAAGGCCGAGGCTGAGGTCCATGGGTCGAGGTGTCGTTCGGACCTAGAGAAATCATGGTAGTGGACCCAGGGAGTATGACACCTTTGTGTAGTTGAGTATGACTCTCTGGTTACTCTGGGTGCCAAAGCTTAACGTGTCGTCTGTACCAAGTGGTATCGTAGTAGCGGACCTAGGAGGTATAAAACCTCTGTGTAGTTGAGCATGATACCCTAGTTGATTACAGGTACCGATGCGTTGGTGGGTGTTGACAAAGCCTAAGAGGAGGTGCCTCCAAGGGTTGGAGCATTGAGTTAAGACACCGATAGGACATACCCTATGGTTTGTACCGAGAGAGGACAACTCGTTTAGGTGTAGAGTGAGTAGACTTTCTTAGCGTGTGGTTTGCCTTTGGAGGATTTTTCAGGTGGAGGGACTCCATGATGAACTTGCCCCTTCATAGAATGGTTTGTCCGTGACAATGGAGGCATCATTGATTGCACTTCGATGGACTACTTGTGGCCTTGATCATTAAGAAAAAAACACATGTATCCTTGAAGAGAATTTCCTCTCAAAACAAGACCTCTTCTAAAACAAGGACATGTTTTTTTTTGCAAATCTTTAAAAAATAAACTGAGACACGTTCAATCGATAATTTTTTAACCTTCTGTGTTCTCCCATATAATAATAATAAAATATAATCATCTAACTTAAAACCTATTGATAGAATTATTTAAAAAAGATTGACATTGCACAAAGAATGTGAGAAAGTAGTAGCCACACATTACACACAAACTACCATTTTCCAATATGAAAAAAGCATTCTAAAAGCTTCATACATTCCACTACACTAATGTCTACCCCAGAATAGACTGAATATTCCATTGTATTAGATCAAAAATACCGTGGTAGTCCAGATCAAACAGTCGTAGCAGAGCTTTGAGATAAAAACTTACAAGATAAAAATGTTTTCTGCGTGCACGCCTAACGAAGTAATGGTAGAAAATACCTGTATGTTATACATCTGAGTCGAGTAGAGCTTAGTTGGGAGCATCAACTCAACCCAATGGGACCTGGACATCGGCCCTAGAATAGTTTCGACTATTTCTCTTAAGAGATCAGTGGGAGTGCTTAAGAAGGATCGGTCGTGGGAGTGGTCAAGTTTGTGCCAAGAAGCCTCTGATGCACTAAAGAGATTAGTGGCGTCGAAACCTGTTCTAAGTTTACCTGACTTCACCTTCAAGATGTTGACGGACACTTCCAACCAGGCCATTGGGGGTGTGTTTATGCAGCAAGGGAGGAGTATCACTTTCGAGAGTCAAGAGTTACGTGACATGGAAAGGAGGTACTCCATGCACGAGAAGGAAATGACAGTTGTGGTGCACTATCTTAGAGTTTGGCAGCATTACTTGCTTGGAATGCATTCTGGGATGTACACTGACGACGTCACCACATCATGTTTTCAAGGCCAAAAGAAGTTGACACCGAAGCAAGTGCGATGGCAAGATTTTCTTGCTGAGTTCAACTTCACTCTTCAGTACAAGATAGGAAAGAGCAACCAAGTTACAGATGCGTTGAGCCGTGTGAGTGTCGAAATCAATGACACCATCAATGCACATGTCATAATGGCACTCAGCACCGTTACTGGAGATATTTTTGAACGCATCCGAGAGCAGACATCAAGGGACGATATAACGGTCTGCCTCCTGAAGCAAGTCAGAGAAGGCGGTACGAGACGGTTTTGGCTTGAAGGAGGGATCTTGTACGCTGAGGGTAGGTGGCCCTACGTATCCAAAATCGGAGGCCTTCAAAAGTTGTTATTGAAGGAGACACACGATTCACCGTGGGCGAGGCACCCAAGGATTGAGCTCACATTTGCATTGCTAAGCGCAAGTTTTTATTGACCACTCATGGAAAACGACATAGAGATCCATGTGAAGACCTATGTCATGTGCCAACTCAACAAGACGGAGAAGCGTAAGGAGGCTGGCCTTCTCCAACCACTACCAATACCAAATGGTCTATGAGAGAGTTTGTCCATGAACTTCATCACTGGGCTCCCAAAAGTCGATGGTTTCACATCTATTATGGTGATAGTGGACCGATTCTCCAAATACGTAACTTTTGTGCCTGAAGGAATGCACGGTTGAGGTAACTGCCAAGTTGTTCATGAAGAACATAGTGAGGCTATGGGGAGTACGAATGGACATCGTGAGTGATCGTGATACATGATTCACAAGAAAGGTTCTAGCAAGCATTGTTCCAACAACTTGGCACGAAGCTGAAATTCTCCACGGTTAATCATCCATAGACCGATGGATAGACGGAGTAGGTTAATATCATGTTAGAAGAATATTTGTGGTACTTTGTGCTCGCAAACCAGAAAAGTTGGGCAGAGCTACTGGACGTAGCCTAGTTTTGTCATAATCTACATTTGTGTTCTTCAACGAGGAAGAGTCCATTCGAGTTAGCCACGGGACGCCAGCCATTAATACTGCCAGAGGCAGTGATGCCCCTTGATAGCAAGTGTCTCACCGCGACACAACTTGCGTGTAATCACCAACTGTGCATCGATGAGGCCCGAGACAATCTCAAGATAGCATAGAGGAACATGAAATGGTGGGCCGATATGTATCGTCAACTACTCCAATTCCAACCAAGGGATAAGGTGTTACTCCGCTTAACACCGCATATGACGTGACAAGTCAGGAAGACAACAGCTCATCTAGCATTAGTGTCACGTTACGAAAGGCCTTTTGTAATAGGAGGATAGACACCTTAACTTATAAGCTTAATTTGCTATCAAGATTAAGGCTACATCTGATTTTTCATGTCAGCCAACTCAAGAGGTTCTACGAGGATCTTGCATGGAACAAAATGGGTCAAGCACCACTCCAAGTGCACATGACTTTCACTAAAAGGACTGAAGATATTCTAGACCAACGCATTGAAGGCATCAGAAGGCACAAGCAGAATACATTCTACCTGATGCAATGAAATGGTCAACCACTAGAAGAAGCCATGTGAGAACGAGACGTTCAATTATAACAATTTGAAGACAAGATTGCTAAGTTCCTAAGTCAAATATCGTCAAGGATGACTTAGGTGGGGAAGAATTGTTACACTACTCTCCCTCATCCTCGACATGGTTCGTGCGAGGAGACGCACAGGTAGAGGAAGCTAAGGTACAGGCATGAAAGGAGTGTCAATGAAGCCGACCAAGGGACATAGGATAGATAACGTCCAAAAGACCAAGTAAGTCGTATACAACTCAGCAAGAAAGGTGTGCATTGATTGCATGAGGAAAAAGCCAACCATGTGCCATGCACCAGAAAGCTAAGCTGTTAAAAGACGTTACGATCAAATACGCACTGCACAGGAGTATGCACAATTAATGTGCCATCCTAACGCATAACACACCAAGGTATTATAAGACGTAACAATCAACCATATGTCAAGACACGAACACGTCACTAGCGTTACATGACCAATGCAGAGGCTACGAACGTTATAAACGTTACAAGTGAAACTTTAACATTCATGTTTAAACCAAGTAGTTAAGTACACACTTTAATAGAACATTGTGATGCAATGTAGACAATAACGCACAAACAAAGTTTCAACGTATACACGTCAAAAGTAACCATTACAATTAACACATTAAAGAAAACATCAATGTGTGTAAAACGTAAGCATTAACGACCAACTATTACGAATGAAATGACTTAGATATGTAGAAGTATATAAACACGTAAACGAAAACGAAGACAATGTGAGCGTGAATGTTACTTACTACCCATCCTTGTATTCAAGAAATTCTTTTTGTAAAATACAAAAGGAACATTCCCTAATTCAAATATTTTTACTTGTGTCAACTCATCCAACATCCAAGGAAAAAGATGTGACAGTAGATTACAATAGTAAAATTTGATCCCAAGCCGTCTGGCTGAAGGCCACAAAGCAGCGTGGCTCTCAAAAGAAAGGGATGCTGGAAAAACTAGAATGACATTTAAGCAACCAAAACCAGAAATCATCCTAAACAAGTGATAGACTCCACAATTAACTGAACACTAATGGTTATTTTTGTTTATCCTCTGCTTATTGCAATGAAGGCTGATGATATCACAAACAATAATTACCACCGGTTAAGTATTAAAACAAAAGCCGATTGTTGCTACTACAAGAAGTCCAGTCCGAGATCAAAATCAATGCCTTCTGATAAAATACCAACCCCTCTTCCCTCTCCAATGGCCTATAGCAAGGAATCTCTCCTAAAAATGAAAGCTGCACGCACAGCTATCTTGCAAGAAATATGGAAATAAACCAGATGGATAACCTAGTTTTCATCATGGCACTCTAGTACGTGATTTAGAGGTCTTTAATTTTTAGTAGTCCATTCCACCCATTCCACCCATGCCACCTCCCATTGCAGGAGCATCCTTCTCTTCTTTAGGAAGTTCGACAACAACAGCTTCAGTAGTGGTCATCAAAGAAGAAACACTGCAAAATTACCACAATGGTTTTAGTCTAATTACGATGATCAAGAACACTAAAAAAACCAGTTCAGAGCGATATAGACGATAAGCTCTAGAAACATTCCACAATTCCTGTACCATATACATCTGAATTGCTTACCTAGCAGCATCAACCAATGCAGTTCTGATTACTTTCAAGGGGTCTATGATACCCGACTTTACCATGTCTACATATTCACCTAGTTACATGAAAAGCAAGTCGAATGATTAATTCAGGGCGTAATAGTTGACTTCAAGATAAAAATATATCATTTTCAATAAAATTGTGATAAACAGAGAGGTACCTTTTGCTGCGTCATACCCAAGATCAAAGTTATCCTGCTCCAACAGCTTACCAACTACAACAGCCCCCTCCACTCCAGCATTTGATGCAATTATCTGCACTGGTGTCTGCAAGTAGAAAGAAATACATCCAACTTTAAAAGAAACA
>JAMKQA010002158.1:0-19348 GCA_024699735.1 Posidonia australis | reverse complement strand
AGGAACAAACGACTCGGATCACCTCCAGATCAGAGGAGTCTCGAGAAAAGGATAGATGGTTGGTCCTAGGCTATAAGGAACCAACGACTCGGATCACCACCGGATCAGAGGAGTCTCGAAAAAAGGATTGATGGTAGATCCTAGGCTATAAGGAACCGACGACTCGGGTCACCTCCGACTCTGAGGTGTCTCGAGAAATGGACAGATGAATGGTTGGTCCCAGGCTATAAGGAACCAACGACACAGATCTACTTTGGATCAGAGGAGTCTCGAGAAAAGGATAAATGGTTTGTCCTTGGCTATAAGGAACCAACGAATAGTATCACCATTGGATCAGAGTAGTCTCGAGATATGGATAGATGGTTGGTCCTAGGTTATAAGAAACCAACGACTCGGATCATCTCCTGATCAGAGGAGTCTCGAGAAAAGGATAGATGGTTGGTCCTAGGTTATATGGAACCAACGACTCAGATCACCTCTAGATCAGAGGAGTCTCGAGAAAAGGATAAATGGTTGGTCCTAGGCTATAAGGAACCAACGACTCGGATCACCTCTGGATCAAAGGCGTCTCGAGAAAAGGATAGATGGTTTGCCCTAGGTTGTAAGGAACCAACAACTTGGGTCACCTCCGGATCAGAGGAGTCTCGAGAAAAGGATAGATGGTTGGTCCAAGGGTATAAGGAACCACCGACTCGGATCACCTTCGGATGAGGGGAGTCTCGAGAAAAGGATAGATTGTTGGTGCTAGGCTATAAGGAACCAACGACTCGAATCACCTCCTGATTAGAGGAGTCTCGAGAGAAGGAAAGATGGTTGGTCCTACGATATAATGAACCAATGACTCGGATCACCTCCGGATCAGAGGAGTCTCCAGAGAAGGATAGATGGTTGGTCCCAAGCTATATGGAACCAACGAATCGGATGACCTCCGGATCAGAGGAGTCTCGAGAAAAGGATAGATGGTTGGTCCCAGGCTATAAGGAACCAACGACTCGGATCACCTCTGGATCAGAGGAGTCTTAAGAAACGGATGAATGGTTGGTCCTAGGCTATAAGGAAACAACGACTCGGATCACCTCAGGATAAGAGGAGTCTCGAGAAATGGATAGATGGTTGGTCGTAGGCAAGAAGAAACCAACGACTCGAATCACCTCTGGATCAGAGGAGTCTCGAGGAAAGGATAGATGGTTGGTCCCCGGCTATAAGAAACCAACGACTCGGATCACCCCCGGATCTGAGGAGTCTTGAGAAAAGGATGGATGGTTTTTCCTAGGCTACACGGAACCAACGACTCGGATCACCTTCGGATCGGAGGAGTCTCGAGAAAAGGATAGATGGTTGGCCGTAGGCTATAAGGAACCAACTACTCGGATAACCTCTGTATCAGAGTCTCGAGAAAAGGACAGATGGATGGTTGGTCCAAGGCTATTTGGAACCAACAACTCGGATTACCTCCGGATCAGAGGAGTCTCGAGAAAAGGACAGATGGTTGGTCCGAGGCTATAAGGAACCAACGACTCGGATCACCTCCTGATCAGAGGAGTCTCGATAGAAGTATAGATGGTTGGTCCAAGGCTATAAGGAACTAACAACTTTGATCACCACCAGATCAGGGGAGTCTCGAGGAAAGGATAGATGGTTGGTCCTATGCTATATGGAACCAACGACTCGGATCACCTCAAGATCAAAAGTGTCTCGTGAAAAGGATAGATGGTTTGTCCTAGGCTATATGGAACCAACGACTCGGTTCTCTTCCAGATCAGAGGAGTCTCAAGAAAAGGATAGATGGTTGGTCCTAGGCTATAAGGAACCAACGACAAGGATCCCCACAGGATCAGCGGATTCTCGAGAAAAGGAGAGAGGGTTGGTCCTAGGCTATAAGGAACCAACGACTCGGATTACCTCCAGATCGGAGGAGTCTCGACAAAAGGATAGATGGTTGGTCCTAGGCAATTAGTAACCAATGACTCGGATCACCTCCGGATTAGAGGATGCTCGAGAAAAAGATAGATGGTTGGTCCTAGGCTATAAGGAACCCACGACTTGAATCACCTCCGGATCAGAGGAGTCTCGAGAAAAGGATAGATGGTTGGTCCTAGGCTATTAGTAACCGATGACTCGGATCACCTCCGTATCAGAGGAGTCTCGAGAAAAGAATAGATGGTTGGTCCTAGGGTATTAGGAACCAACGACTCGGGTCACCTCCGGATCAGAGGAGTATCGAGAAAAGGATAGATGGTTGGTCCTTGGCTATAAGGCACCAGCGACTCGGATCACCTTCGGATGAGGGGAGTCTCGAGAAAAGGATAGATGGTTGTTCCTAGACTATATGGATCCAACGACTCGGATCACCTCCGGATCAGAGGAGCCTCGAGGAAAGGATAGATGGTTGGTCCACGGCTATATGGAACCAACGACTCGGATCTCCTCTAGATCAGAGGAGTCTCGAGATAAGGACAGATGGATGGTTGGTCCTAGGCTATCCGGAACCAACAACTCTGACCACCTCCTGATCAGAGGAGTCTCGAGAAAAGGACAGATGTTTGGTACTCGACTGTAAGGAACCAACGACTTAGATCACCATCGGATCAGAGGAGTCTCGAGAAATGGATAGATGGTTGGTCCTAGGCTATAAGGAACCAACGACTCGGGTCACCTCCGACTCTGAGGAGTCTCGAGAGATGGACTGATGAATGGTTGGTCCTAGGCTATAAGGAACCAACGGCACGGATCTCCTCTGGATCAGAGGAGTCCCGAGAAAAGGATAAATGGTTGGTCCTTGGCTATAAGGAACCAACGAATCGGATCACCTTTGGATCAGAGTAGTCTCGAGATAAGGATAGATGGTTGGTCCTA
Source organism: Posidonia australis (assembly GCA_024699735.1). Classification (NCBI taxonomy): domain Eukaryota; kingdom Viridiplantae; phylum Streptophyta; class Magnoliopsida; order Alismatales; family Posidoniaceae; genus Posidonia; species Posidonia australis. The sequence goes on along the minus strand of JAMKQA010002158.1, from coordinate 16,492 downwards.
GGCTATAAGAAACCAACGACTCGGATCACCTCTAGATCAGAGGAGTCTCAAGAAACAGATAAATGGTTGGTCCTAGGCTATAACGAACCAATGACTCGGATCACCTCTGGATCAGAGGCGTCTCGAGAAAAGCATAGATGGTTTACCCTAGGTTGTAAGGAACCAACAACTCGGGTCACCTCCGGATCAGAGGATTCTCGAGAAAAGGATAGATAGTTCGTCCAAGGGTATATGGAACCACCGACTCGGATCACCTTCGGATGAGGGGAGTCTCGAGAAAAGGATAGATTGTTGGTGCTAGGCTATAAGGAACCAACGACTCGAACCACCTCCGGAATAGAGGAGTCTCGAGAGAAGGATAGATGGTTGGTCCTAAGAAGTAAGGAACCAATGACTCGGATCACCTCCGGATCAGAGGAGTCTCGAGAGAAGGATAGATGGATGGTCCCAAGCTATATGGAACCTACGAATCGGATGACCTCCGGATCAGAGGAGTCTCAAGAAAAGGATTGATGGTTGGTCCCAAGCTATACGGAACCAACGACTCGGATCACCTCTGAATCAGAGGAGTCTTGAGAAACGGATGGATGGTTGGTCCTAGGCTATAAGGAACCAACGACTCGGATCACCTCAGGATAAGAGGAGTCTCGAGAAAAGGATAGATGGTTGGTCCTAGGCGAGAAGAAGCCAACGACTCGAATCACCTCCGGATCAGAGGAATCTCGAGGAAAGGATAGATGATTGGTCCCAGGCTATAAGAAACCAACGACTCGGATCAACCCCAGATCAGAGGAGTCTTGAGAAAAGGATGGATGGTTGGTCCTAGGCTACAAGGAACCAACGACTCGGATCACCTTCGGATCGGAGGAGTCTCGAGAAAAGGATAGATGGTTGGTCGTAGGCTATAAGGAACCAACAACTCGGTTCACCTCTGTATCAGAGTCTCGAGAAAAGGACAGATGCATGGTTGGTCCAAGGCTATTTGGAACCAACGACTCGGATTACCTCTGGATCAGAGGAGTCTCGAGAAAAGGACAGATGGTTGGTCCTAGGCTATAAGGAACCAACGACTCAGATCACCTCCGGATCAGAGGAGTCTCGATTGAAGTATAGATGGTTGCTCCTAGGCTATAAGGGACCAACGACTCGGATAACCACCGGATCAGAGGAGTCTCGAGGAAAGGATAGATGGTTGGTCCTATGCTATATGGAACCAACGACTCGGATCACCTCTGGATCAGAAGTTTCTCGTGAAAAGGATAGATGGTTTGTCCTAGGCTATATGGAACCAACGACTCGGATCTCTTCCAGATCAGAGGAGTCTCGAGAAAAGGATAGATGGTTGGTCCTAGGCTATATGGAACCAACGACAAGGATCCCCAAAGGATCTGCGGATTCTCGAGAAAAGGAGAGAGGGTTGGTCCTAGGCTATAAGGAACCAACGACTCGGATTACCTCCAGATCGGAGGAGTCTCAACAAAAGGATAGATGGTTGGTCCTACGCTATTTGTAGCGAAGGACTCGGATCATCTCCGGATCAGAGGAGTCTCGAGAAAAGGATAGATGGTTGGTCCTAGGCTATTAGGAACCAACGACTCGGGTCACCTCCGGATCAGAGGAGTATCGAGAAAAGGATAGATGGTTGGTCCTTGGCTATAAGGCACCAACTACTCGAATCACCTCTTGATGAGAGGAGTCTCGAGAAAAGCATAGATGGTTGGTCCTAGACTATATGGATCCAACGACTCGGATCACCTCCGGATCAGAGGAGCCTCGAGAAAAGGACAGATGGTTGGTCCACGGCTATATGGAACCAACGACTCGGATCTCCTCTGGATCAGAGGAGTCTCGAGATAAGGACAAATGGATGGTTGGTCGTAGGCTATCCGGAACCAACAACTCGGACCACCTCCGGATCAGAGGAGTCTCGAGAAAAGGACAAATGTTTGGTACTCGACTGTAAGGATCCAACGACTCAGATCACCACCGGATCAGAGGAGTCTCGAGAAATGGATAGATGGTTGGTCCTAGGCTATAAGGAACCAACGACTCGGGTCACCTCTGGTTCAAAGGAAGCTCGAGAAAAGGATAGATGGTTGGTCTTAGGCTATTAGGAACCAACGACTCGGATCACCTCTAGATCAGAGGAGTCTCGTGAAAAGGATAGATGGATGGTCCTAGGCTACAGGGAACCAACGACTCGGGTCACCACTGGTTCAATGGAAGCTCGAGAAAAGGATAGATGGTTGGTCTTATGCTATTAGGAACCAACAAGTCGGATCACCTCTAGATCAGAGGAGTCTCTAGAAAGTAATAGATAGTTGGTCCTAGGCTATATGGAACCAAAGACTCGGATCACTTCGGATCAGAGGTGTCTCGAGAAATGGATAGATGGTTGGTCCTAGGGTATATGGAACCAACGACTCTGGTTACCTCTGGATCGGAGGAGTATCGAGAAAAGGACAGATGGTTGGACCTAGGCTATAAGGAACCAACGACTCGGATCACCTTCGGATCAGAGGAGTCTCGAGAAAAGGATAGATGGTTGGTCCCAGGCTCTACGGAACCAACAACTCGGATCACCTCAGGATCAGAGGTGTCTAGTGAAATGGATAGATGTTTGGTCCGAGGCTATATGGAACCAACGAATCGGATCTCCTTCGGATCAGAGGAGTCTCGAGAAAAGGATAGATGGTTGGTCCTAGGCTATAGGGAACCAACGACTCGGATCAACTCCGGTTCTGGGGAGTCTCGAGAAAAGGATCGATGGTTGGTCCTAGGCAATAAGGAACCAACGACTCGGATCACCTCTGGATCAGTGGAGTCTCGAGAAAAGGAAAGCTGGTTGTTCCTAAGCTATAAGGAACCAATGACTCAGATCTCCTCCATTCCTGAGGAATCTCGACAGAAGGATAGATGGTTGGTCCTAGGCTGTAAGGAAACAACGACTCGAATCACCTTTGGATCAGAGGAGTCTCGAGAAAAGGATAAATGGTTGGCCCTATGCTATAAGGAACAAACGACTCAGATCACCTCCAGATCGGAGGAGTCTCGAGAAAAGGATTGACGGTTGGTCCTAGGCTATACGGAACCAACGACTCGGGTCACCTCCGACTTAGAGGAGTCTCATGAAATGGACAAATTGATGGTTGGTCCTAGGCTATATGGAACCAACGGCACGGATCTCCTTCGGATCAGAGGAGTCTCGAGAAAAGGACAGATGGTTGGTCCTAGGATTAATGGAACCAACGACTCGGATCTCCTCCGGATCAGAGGTGTCTCGAGAAAAGGATTGATGGTTGGACCTAGGCTATATGGAACCAACGACTCGGATCACCTCTGCATCAGAGGAGTCTTGAGAAAAGGAAAGATGGTTGGTCCAAGGCTATAAGGAGCCAACGACTCGGATCACCCCTGGATCGGAGTAGTCTCGAGAAAAGGATAAAGGGTTGGTCCTAGGCAATAAGAAACCAACGACTCAGATCACCCCCAGATCAGAGGAGTCTCGAGAAATGGCAAGATGGTTGGTCCTAGGCTATATGGAACCAACGACTCGGATCACCTCTAGATCAGAGGAGTCTCAAGAAAAGGATAAATGGTTTGTCCTTGGCTATAAGGAACCAACGACTTGGATCACCTCTGGATCAGAGGTGTCTCGAGAAAAGGATAGATGGTTGATCCTAGGCTATAAGGAACCAATGACTCGAATCACCTACGGATCAGAGGAGTCTCGAGAGATGGATAGATGGTTGGTCCTAGGCTATAAGGAACCAACGACTCAGATCACCTCCGAATCAGAGGAGTCTCGAGAGATGGAAAGATGGTTGGTCCCTGGCTTTATGGAACGAGCGACTCGGATCACATCTGGATAAGAGGAGTCTCGAGAAATGGAAAGATGGTTGGTCCCAGGCTATATGGTTTGAACGACTCAGATCACCTCTGAATCAGTGGAGTCTCGAGAAAATGATGGATGGTTGGTCCTAGGCTATAAGGAACCCACGACTCGGATCACCTCTGCATCAGAGGAGTCTCGAGAAAAGAATAGATGGTTGGTCCTAGGCTATAAGGAACCAACGACTCGGATCACCTACGGATCAGAGGAGTCTCGAGAAAATGATGAATGGTTGGTCCAAGGCTATAAGGAACCAATGACTCGGATCACCTCCAGATCAGAGGAGTCTCGAGAAAAGAATAGATGGTTGGTCGTGGGCTATAAGGAACCAACGACTTGGATCACGTCTGTATCAGAGTCTCGAGAAAAGGACAGATGGGTGGTTGGTCCAAGGCAATGTGGAACCAACGACTCGGATCACCTCCGGATCAGAGGAGTCTTGATAAATGGATAGATGGTTCATCCAAGGCTATAAGGAACCAACGACTCGCGTCACCTCCGGATCAGAGGAGTCTCAAGAAATGGATAGAGGATAGGTCCTAGGCAATATGGAACCAACAACTCCAATCACCTCCGGATCAGAGGAGTCTCGAGAAAAGGATAGAAGGTTGGTCCTAGGCTATAAGGAACCAACGACTCGGATCGCCTCCGAATCAGAGGAGTCTCGAGAGAAGGAAAGATGGTTGGTCCCAGGCTATAATGAACCGACGACTCGGATCACCTCCGGATCAGAGGAGTCTCGAGAAAAGGATAGATGGTTGGTCCTAGGCTATAAGGAACCTACGACTCGGATCACCTCTGGATCAGAGGAGTCTCGAGAAACGGATAGATGGTAGGTCCTAGGCTATAAGAAACCAATGACACGGATCACCTACGGATCAGAGGAGTCTCGAGAAAATGATAGATGTTTGGTCCCAGTCTATAAGAAACCAACGACTTGTATCACCCCCGGATCAGAGGATTCTCGAGAAAAGGATGAATAGTTTGTCCTAGGCTATAAGAAACCACTGACTCGGATCACCTCGGGATCAGAGGAGTCTCGAGAAAATAATAGATGGTTGGTCGTGGGCTATAAGGAACCAACGACTCAGATCACGTCTGTATCAGTGTCTTGAGAAAAGGACAGATGGGTGGTTGGTCCAAGGCTATGTGGAACCATTGACTCGAATCACCTACGGATCAGAGGAGTCTCGAGAGATGGATAGATGGTTGGTCCTAGGCTATAAGGAACCAACGACTCGGATCACCTCCGAATCAGAGGAGTCTCGAGAGAAGGAAAGATGGTTGGTCCCAGGCAATATGCAACGATCGACTCGAATCACCTTTGGATCGGAGGAGTCTCGAGAAAAGGATAGATGGTTGGTCCCAGGCTATAAGAAACCAACGACTCGGATCACCTCCGAATTAGTGGAGTCTCGAGAAAATTATGGATGGTTGGTCCTAGGCTATAAGGAACCCACGACTCGGATCACCTCTGGATCAGAGGAGTCTCGAGAAAAGGATAGATGGTTGGTCCTAGGCTATAAGAAACCAACGACTCGGATCACCTACGGATCAGCGGTGTCTCGAGAAAATGATAGATGGTTGGTCCCAGGCTATAAGAAACCAACGACTTGTATCACCCCCGGATCAGAGGATTCTCAAGAAAAGGATGAATGGTTGGTCCTAGGCTATAAGGAACCAATGACTCGGATCACCTCCGGATCAGAGGAGTCTCGAGAAAAGAATAGATGGTTGGTCGTGGGCTATAAGGAACCAACGACTCGGATCACGTCTGTATCAGAGTCTCAAGAAAAGGACGAATGGGTGGTTGGTCCAAGGCTATGTTGAACCAACAACTCGGATTACCTCTGGATCAGAGGTGTCTCAAGAAAAGGACAGATGGTTGGTCCTAGGCTATAAGGAACGAACGACTCGGATCACCTTCGGATTAGAGGAGTCTCGAGAAAAGGATAGATGGTTGGTCCCAGGCTATAAGAAACCAACGACTCGGATCTCCTCCGGATTAGTGGAGTCTCGAGAAAAAAATAGATGGTTGGTCCTAGGCTATATGGAACCAACGACTCGGATCACCTCTGGATCAGAGGTGTCTCGTGAAATGGATTGATGTTTGGTCCGAGGCTATATGGAACCAACGAATCAGATCTCCTTCAAATCAGAGGAGTCTCGAGAAAAGGATAGATGGTTGGTCCTTGGCTATTGGGAACCATTGACTCGGATCATCTCCTGTTCAGAGGAGTCTCGAGAAAAGGATAGATGGTTAGTCCTAGGCAATAAGGAACCAACGACTCGGATCACCTCTGGATCAGTGGAGTCTCGAGAAAAGGATAGCTGGTTGTTCCTAGGCTATAAGGAACCAACGACTCGGATCTCCTCCGTTTCTGAGGAGTCTCGAGAGAAGGATTATGGTTGATCCTAGGCTGTACGGAAACTACGACTCTGATCACCTCCGGAATAGAGGAGTCTCGAGAAAAGGATAAATGGTTGGCCCTAGGCTATTCGGAACCAACGACTCGGGTCACCTTCGACTTAGAGGACTCTCAAGAAATGGACAGATGGATGGTTGGTCCTATGCTATAAGGAACCAACGGCACGGATTTCCTCCAGATCAGAGGAGTCTCGAGAAAAGGATAGATGGTTGGTCCTAGGATTAATGGAACCAACGACTCGGATCTCCTCCGGATCAGATGTGTCTCGAGAGAAGGATTGATGGTTGGACCTAGGCTATATGGAACCAACGACTCGGATCACCTCTACATCAGAGGAGTCTCGAGAAAAGGATAAATGGTTGGTCCTAGGCTATAGGGAACCAACAACTCGGATCACCCCCGGTTCAGAGGAGTCTCGAGAAAAGGATCGATGGTTGGTCCTAGGCAATAAGGAACCAACGACTCGGATCACCTCTAGATCTGTGGAGTCTCGAGAAAAGGATAGTAGGTTGTTCCTAGGCTATAAGGAACCAACGACTTGGATCTCCTCCATTTCTGAGGAGTCTCGAGAGAAGGATAGATGGTTGGTCCTAGTCTGTAAGGAAACAACGACTCGGATCACCTTCGGATCGGAGGAGTCTCGTGAAAAGGATAAATGGTTGGCCCTAGGCTATAAGGAACAAACGACTCGGATCATGTCCTGATCGGCGGAGTCTAGAGAAAAGGATAGATGGTTTGTCCTAGGCTATACGACACCAACGACTCGGGTCACCTCCGACTTAGAGGAGTCTCAAGAAATGGACAGATGGATGGTTGGTCCTAGGCTATAAGGATCCAACGGCACGGATCTCCTCCGGATCAGAGGAGTCTCGAGAAAAGGACAGATGGTTGGTCCTAGGATTAATGGAACCAACGACTTGGATCTCCTCCGGATTAGAGGTGTCTCGAGAAAAGGATTGATGGTTGGACCTAGGCTATATGGAACCAACGACTTGGATCACCTCTGCATTAGAGGAGTCTCGAGAAAAGGAAAAATGGTTGGTCCAAGGCTATAAGGAGCCAACGACTCGAATCACCTCTGGATCGGAGCAGTCTCGAGAAAAGGATAGAGAGTTGGTCCTAGCCTATATGGATCCAACGACTAGAATCAACTCCGTATCGGAGGAGTCACGAGAAAAGGATAGATGGTTGGTCCAAGGCTATATGGAACCAACGACTCGCATCACCTCCGAATCAGAGGAGTCTCGAGAGATGGAAAGATGGTTGGTCGCAGGCTATAATGAACCAACAACTCAGATCACCTCCGGATCAGAGGAGTCTCGAGAAAACGATAGATGGTTGGTCCCAGGCTATAAGAAACCAACGACTCGGATCACATCCGGATCAGTGGAGTCTCAAGAAAAGGATAGATGGTTGGTCCTAGGCTATATGGAACCAACGACTCGGATCACCTCTGGATCAGAGGTGTCTCGTGAAATGGATAGATGTTTGGTCCGAGGCTATGAGGAACGAACGAATAAGATCTCCTTCAGATCAGAGGAGTCTCGAGAAATGGATAGATGGTTGGTCCTAGGCTATTGGGAACCAATGACTCGGATCATCTCTAGTTCAGAGGAGTCTCGAGAAAATGATAGATGGTAGGTCCTAGGCAATATGGAACCAACGACTCGGATCACCTCCGATCAGTTGAGTCTCGAGAAAAGGATAGCTGGTTGTTCCTAGGCTATAAGGAACCAACGACTCGGATCTCCTCCATTTCTGAGGAGTCTCGAGAGAATGATTATGGATGGCCCTAGGCTATATGGAACCAACGACTCAGGTCACCTCTGACTTAGAGGAGTCTCAAGAAATGGACAGATTGATGTTTGGTCCTAGGCTATAAGGAACCAACGACACGGATCTCCTCCATATCAGAGGAGTCTCGAGAAAAGGACAGATGGTTGGTCCTAGGATTAATGGAACCAACGACTCGGATCTCCTCCGGATCAGAGGTGTCTCGAGAAAAGGATTGATGGTTGGACCGAGGCTATATGGAACCAATGACTCGGATCAGCTCTGCATCAGAGGAGTCTCGAGAAAAGGATAAATGGTTGGTCCAAGGCTATAAGGAGCCAACGACTTGGATCACCTCTGGATCGGAGTAGTCTCGGGAAAAGGATAGAGGGTTGGTCCTAGGCAATAAGAAACCAACGACTCGGATCACCTCCAGATCAGAGGAGTCTCGAGAAAAGGATAAACGGTTGGTCCTAGGCTATAGGGAACCAACAACTCGGATCACCTCCGGTTCAGAGGAGTCTCGTGAGAAGGATCGATGGTTGGTCCTAGGCAATAAGGAACCAACGACTCGGATCACCTCTGGATCAGTGGAGTCTCGAGAAAAGGATAGCTGGTGGTTCCTAGGCTATAAGGAACCAACGACTCGGATCTCCTCCATTTCTGAGGAGTCTCGAGAAAAGGACAGATGGTTGGTCCTTGGATTAATGGAACCAACGACTCGGATCTCCTCCGGATCAGAGGTGTCTCGTGAAAAGGATTGATGGTTGGACCTAGGCTATATGGAACCAACGACTCGGATCACCTCTGCATCAGAGGAGCCTCGAGAAAAGGAAAAATGGTTGGTCCTAGTCTATATGGAGCCAACGACTCGGATCACCTCAGGATCGAAGTAGTCTCGAGAAAAGGATAGAGGGTTGGTCCTAGGCTATATGGAACCAACGACTCGAATCACCTCCGGATCGGAGGAGTCACGAGCAAAGGATAGATGGTTGGTCCTAGGCTATAAGGAACCAACGACTCGCATCACCTCCGAATCAGAGGAGTCTCGAGAGAAGGAAAGATGGTTGGTCCCAGGCTATAAGGAACCAACGACTCGGATCACCTCCGGATCAGAGGAGTCTCGAGAAAAGGATAGATGGTTGCTCCCAGGCTATAAGAAACCAACGACTCGGATCGCCTCCGGATCAGTGGAGTCTCGAGAAACGGATAGATGTTTGGTCCTAGGCTGTCTGGAACCAACGACTCGTATCACCTCTGGATTAGAGGTGTCTCATGAAATGGATAGATGTTTGGTCCGAGGCTATAAGGAACCAACGAATCTGATCTCCTTCAGATCAGAGGAGTCTCGAGAAAAGGATAGATGGTTGGTCCTAGGCTATTGGGAACCAAGGACTCGGATTATTTCTAGTTCAGAGGAGTCTCGAGAAAAGGATAGATGGTGGTCCTAGGCAATATGGAACCAACGACTCGGACCACCTCTGATCAGTGGAGTCACGAGAAAAGGATAGCTGGTTGTTCCTAGGCTATAAGGAACAAATGACTCGGATCTCCTCCGTTTCTGAGGAGTCTCGAGAGAAGGATTATGGTTGGCCCTAGGCTATACGGAACCAACGACTCGGGTCACCTCTGACTTTATGGAGTCTCAAGAAATGGACAGATTGATGGTTGGTCCCAGGCAATAAGGAACCAACGACTCGGATCACCTCTGGATCAGTGGAGTCTCGAGAAAGGATAGATGGTTGGTCCCAGGCTATAAGGAACCAACAACTCAGATCTCCTCCATTTCTGAGGAGTCTCGAGAGAAGGACAGATGGGTGGTTGGTCCAAGGCTATGTGGAAACAACAACTCGGATTACCTCCGGATCAGAGGTGTCTCGGGAAAAGGATAGATGGTTGGTCCTAGGCTATAAGGAACCAACGACTCGGATCACCTCCGGATCAGAGGAGTCTCGATAAATGGATAGATGGTTGGTCCAAGGCTAAAAGGAACCAACGACTCGCGTCACCTCCGGATCAGAGGAGTCGTGAGAAAGGATAGATGGTTGGTCCCAGGACATAAGAAACCAACGACTCGGATCACCTCTGGATCAGTGGTGTCTCGAGAAAAGGATAGATGGTTGTTCCTAGGCTATATGGAACATACGACTCGGATCACCTCTGGATCAGAGGTGTCTCGTGAAATGGATAGATGTTTGGTCCGAGGCTATAAGGAACCAACGAATCAAATCTCCTTCAGATCAGAGGAGTCTCGAGAAAAGGATAGATGGTTGGTCCTAGGCTATACGGAACCAATGACTCGGATCATCTCTAGTTCTGAGGAGTCTCGAGAAACGGATAGATGGTTGGTCCTAGGCAATATGGAACCAACGACTCGGATCTCCTCCGTTTCTGAGGAGTCTCATGAGAAGGATTACGGTTGGTCCTAGGCTGTAAGGAAACTACGACTCGGATCACCTCCGGTTCAGAGGAGTCACTAGGAAAGGAAAAATGGTTGGCCCTAGGCTATATAGAACCAACGACTCGGGTCACCTCCGACTTAGAGGAGTCTCAAGAAATGGACAGATGGATGGTTGGTCCTAGGCTATAAGCAACCAACGGCACGGATCTACTCCGGATCAGAGGAGTCTCGAGAAAAGGACAGATGGTTGGTCCTAGGATTAATGGAACCAACGACTCGGATCTCCTCCTAATCAGAGGTGTCTTGAGAAAAGGATTGATGGTTGGACCTAGGCTATATGGAACCAACGACGCGGATCTCCTCTACATCAGAGGAGTCTCGAGAAAAGGATAAATGGCTGGCCCTAGGCTATAAGGAGCCAACGACTCGGATCACCTCTTGATCGGCGTAGTCTCGAGAAAAGGATAGAGGTTTGGTCTTAGGCAATAAGAAACCAACGACTCTGATCACCTCTAGTTCAGAGGAGTCTCGAGAAAAGGATAGATGGTTGGTCCTTGGCTATATGGAACCAACGACTCGGATCACCTCTAGATCAAAGGAGTCTCGAGAAAAGGATAAATGGTTGGTCCATGGCTATAAGGAACCAACGACTTGGATCACCTCTGGATCAGAGGTGTCTCGAGAAAAGTATAGATGGTTGGTCCTAGGCTATAAGGAACCAACAACTCGCGTCACCACCGGATCAGAGGACTCTCGAGAAAAGGATAGAGGGTTGGTCCTAGGCTATATGGAACCAATGACTCGAATCACCTACAGATCAGAGGAGTCTCGAGAAATGGATAGATGGTTGGTCCTTGGCTATATGGAACCAACGACTCGGATCACCTCCGAATCAGAGGAGTCTCGAGAGAAGGAAAGATGGTTGGTCCCAGGCTATATGGAACGAACGACTCGGATCACCTCTGGATCAGAGGAGTCTCAAGAAAAGGATAGATGGTTGGTCCCAAGCTATAAGGAACCAACGACTCGGATCACCTCCGAATCAGTGGAGCCTCGAGAAACTAATGTTTGTTTGGTCCTAGGCTATAAGGAACGCTCGACTCGGATCACCTCTGGATCGGAGGAGTCACGAGAAAAGGATAGATGGCTGGTCCTAGGCTATAAGAAACCAACAACTCGGATCAACTCCTGATCAGAGGAGTCTCGAGAAGATGTTAGATGGCTGGTCCCAGGCTATAAGAAATCAACGACTTGGATCACCCCCGGATCAGAGGATTCTCGAGAAAAGGATGAATGGTTTGTCCTAGGCTATAAGGAACCAACGACTCGGATCACCTCCGGATCAGAGGAGTCTCGTGAAACGGATAGATGGTTGGTCGTGGGCTATTAGGAACCAACGACTCAGATCATGTCTGTATCAGAGTCTCGAGAAACGGACAGATGGGTGGTTGGTCCAAGGCTATGTGGAACCAACAACTCGGATTACCTCCGGATCAGAGGAGTCTCGAGAAAAGGACAGATGGTTGGTCCATGGCTATAAGGAACCAACGACTCGGATCACCTCCGAATCAGAGGAGTCTCGATAAAAGGATAGATGGTTGGTCCTAGGCTGTAAGGAACCAACAACTCGGATCACCACCGGATCAGAGGAGTCTCGAGGAAAGGATAGATGGTTGGTCCGAGGCTATATGGAACCAACGACTCGGATCACCTCTGGATCAGAAGTGTCTCGTGAAAAGGATAGATGGTTGGTCCAAGGCTATATGGAACCAACGACTCGAACCTCCTCCGGATCAGAGGAGTCTCAAGAAAAGGATATATGTTTCGTCCTAGGCAATAAGGAGCCAGCGACTCGCATCCCCACCGGATCGGAGGTGTCTCGAGAAATGGAGAGATGGTTGGTCCTTGGCTATAAGTAACCAACGACTCGGATCACCTCTGGATCGGAGGAGTCTCGAGAAAAGCATAGATGGTTGGTCCTAATCTAAATGGAACCAACCACACGGGTCAACTCCGGATAAAAGGAAGCTCGTGAAAAGGGTAGATGGTTGGTCCTAGGCTATAAGGAACCAACGACTCGGATCACCTCCGGATCAGAGGTGTCTCGAGAAAAGGATAGATGGTTGGTCCTAGGCTATATGGAACCAACGACTCGGATCACCATCGGATCAGAAGAGTCTTGAAAACTGGATAGATGGTTGGTCCAAGGCTATAAGGAACCAACGACTCGGCTCACCTCCAACTCAAGGGAGTCTCGAGAATTAGACAAATGGATGGTTGGTCCTAGGCTATAAGGAACCAACGGCACGGATCTCCTCCGGATCAGCGGTGTCTCGAGAAAAGTACAGATGGTTGGTCCAAGTATTAATGGAACCAACGACTCGGACCACCTCCGGATCAGAGGAATCTCGAGAAAAGGATTGATGGCCGGACCTAGGCTATATGGAACCAACGATTCGGATCACCTCAGGATAAGAGGAGTCTCTAGAAAAGGATAAATGGTTGGTTCTAGGCTATAAAGAACCAACGACTCGGATCACCTCTGCATCAGAGGTGTCTCGAGAAAAGGATTGATGGTTGGTCCTTGGTTACTAGAAACCAACGACTCGGATCACCTAAAGATTAGAGGTGTCTCGAGAAAAGGATAGATGGTTGGTCCTAGGCAATATGGAACCAACGAATCGGATCACCTCCGTTTCTGAGGAGTCTCATGAGAAGGATTACGGTTGGTCCTAGGCTGTAAGGAAACTACGACTCGGATCACCTCCGGTTCAGAGGAGTCACTAGGAAAGGAAAAATGGTTGGCCCTAGGCTATACAGAACCAACGACTCGGGTCACCTCCGAATAGAGGAGTCTCAAGAAATGGACAGATGGATGGTTGGTCCTAGGCTATAAGGAACCAACGGCACGGATCTCCTCCGGATCAGAGGAGTCTCGAGCAAAGGACTGATGGTTGGTCCTAGGATTAATGGAACCAACGACTCGGATCTCCTCCTGATCAGAGGTGTCTCGAGAACAGGATTGATGGTTGGACCTAGGCTATATGGAACCAACGACTCGGATCACGTCTGCATCAGAGGAGTCTCGAGAAAAGGATAAATGGCTGGTCCTAGGCTATAAGGAGCCAACGACTCGAATCACCTCTGGATCGGAGTAGTCTCGAGAAAAGGATAGAGGTTTGGTCTTAGGCAATAAGAAACCAACGACTCGGATCACCTCCAGTTCAGAGGAGTCTCGAGAAAAGGATAGATGGTTTGTCCTAGGTTATATGGAACCAACGACTCGGATCACCTCTGGATCAGAGGAGTCTCGAGAAAAGGATAAATGGTTGGTCCATGGCTATAAGGTACCAACGACTTGGATCACCTCTGGATCAGAGGTGTCTCGAGAAAAGGATAGATGGTTGGTCATAGGCTATAAGGAACCAACAACTCGCGTCACCACCGGATCAGAGGACTCTCGAGAAAAGGATAGAGGGTGGGTCCTAGGCTATATGGAACCAATGACTCGAATCACCTACAGATCAGAGGTGTCTCAAGAAATGGATAGATGGTTGGTCCTTGGCTATATGGAACCAACGACTCGGATCACCTCCGAATCAGAGGAGTCTCGAGAGAAGGAAAGATGGTTGGTCCCAGGCTATATGGAACGAACGACTCGGATCACCTCTGGATCAAATGAGTCTCAAGAAAAGGATAGATGGTTGGTCCCAAGCTATAAGGAACCAACGACTCGGATCTCCTCCGAATCAGTGGAGCCACGAGAAACAAATGGATTTTTGGTCCTAGGCTATAGGGAACCCTCGACTCGGATCACCTCTGGATCAGAGGAGTCTTGAGAAAAGGATAGATGGCTGGTCCTATGCTATAGGAAACCAACAACTCGGATCAACTCCGGATCAGAGGAGTCTCGAGAAGATGATAGATGGCTGGTCCCAGGCTATAAGAAACCAACGACTTGGATCACCCCCAGATTAGAGGATTCTCGAGAAAATGATGAATGGTTGGTCCTAGGCTATAAGGAACCAACGACTCGGACCACCTCCGGATCAGAGGAGTCTCGAGAAAAGGATAGATGGTTGGTCGTGGGCTATTAGGAACCAACGACTCAGATCAAGTCTGTATCAGAGTCTCGAGAAAAGGACAGATGGGTGGTTGGTCCAAGGCTATGTGGAACCAACAACTCGGATTACCTCCGGATCAGAGGAGTCTCGAGAAAAGGACAGATGGTCGGTCCAAGGCTATAAGGAACCAACGACTCGGATCACCTCCGAATCAGAGGAGTCTCGATAAAAGGATAGATGGTTGGTCCTAGGCTGTAAGGAACCAACGACTCGGATCACCACCGGATCAGAGGAGTCGCGAGGAAAGGATAGATGGTTGGTCCTAGGCTATATGGAACCAACGGCTCGGACCACCTCTAGATCAGAAGTGTCTCGTGAAAAGGATAGATGGTTGGTCCAAGGCTATACGGAACCAACGACTCGGACCTCCTCCAGATCAGAGGAGTCTCAAGAAAAGTATAAATGTTTGGTCCTAGGCTATAAGGAACCAGCGACTCGCATCCCCACCGGATCGGAGGTGTCTCGAGAAATGGAGAGATAGTTGGTCCTAGGCTATAAGGAACCAACGACTCGGATCACCTCTGGATCGGAGGAGTCTCGAGAAAAGCATAGATGGTTGGTCCTAATCTAAAAGGAACCAACCACACGGGTCACCTCCGGATAAAAGGAAGCTCGAGAAAAGCAGAGATGGTTGGTCCTAGGCTATAAGGAACCAATGACTCGGATCACCTCCGGATCAGTGGTGTCTCAAGGAAAGGATAGATGATTGGTCGTAGGCTATATGGAACCAACAACTCGGATCACCACCGGATCAGAGGAGTCTTGAAAACTGAATAGATGGTTGGTCCAAGGCTATAAGGAACCAACGACTCGGCTCACCTCCAACTCAAGGGAGTCTCGAGAATTAGACAGATGGATGGTTGGTCCTCGGCTATAAGGAACCAACGGCACGGATCTCCTCCGGATCAGCGGTGTCTCGAGAAAAGGACAGATGGCTGGTCCTAGGATTAATGGAACCAACGACTCGGACCTCCTCCGGATCAGAGGAATCTCGAGAAATGGATTGATGGTTGGACCTAGGCTATATGGAACCAACGACTCGGATCACCTCGGGATAGGAGGTGTCTCGAGAAAAGGATAAATGGTTGGTCCTAGGCTATAAGGAACCAACGACTTGGATCACCACCGGATCAGAGGAGTCTTGAAAACTGGATAGATGGTTGGTCCAAGGCTATAAGGAACCAACGACTCGGCTCACCTCCAACTCAAGGGAGTCTCGAGAATTAGACAGATGGATGGTTGGTCCAAGGCTATAAGGAACCAACGGCACGGATCTCCTCCGGATCAGCGGTGTCTCGAGAAAAGGACAGATGGTTGGTCTTAGGATTAATGGAACCAACGACTCGGACCACCTCCGGATCCGAGGAATCTCGAGAAAAGGATTGATGGTTGGACCTAGGCTATATGGAACCAACGACTCGGATCACCTCTGGATAAGAGGAGTCTCGAGAAAAGGATAAATGGTTGGTCCTAGGCTATAAGGAACCAACGACTCGTATCACCTCTGCATCAGAAGTGTCTCGAGAAAAGGATTGATGGTTGGTCCATGGTTACTAGAAACCAATGACTCGGATCACCTCCAGATCATAGGTGTCTCGAGAAAAGGATAGATGGATGGTCCTAGGCAATATGGAACCAACGACTCGGATCTCCTCCGTTTCTGAGGAGTCTCGTGAGAAGGATTACGGTTGGTCCTAGGCTGTAAGGAAACTACGACTCGGATCACCTCTGGTTCAGAGGAGTCACTCGGAAAGGAAAAATGGTTGGCCCTAGGCTATACAGAACCAACGACTCGGGTCACCTCCGACTTAGAGGAGTCTTAAGAAATGGACAGATGGATGGTTGGTCCTAGGCTATAAGGAACCAACGGCAC
>JAMKQA010002157.1:0-20972 GCA_024699735.1 Posidonia australis | reverse complement strand
CTATACTCTCTCTCTCTCTCTCTCTCTCTCTATATATATATTTATATATATATATATATATATAGTTATATACTTATATGCTATTACCTAATAAAATCTTAACCCTAACTCCACCCCTCCAATTGTCCACCTCCTCCCGTCCTCCGCCTCCTCCTCCTCCTCCTCCTCCTTCAGTCCTCCTCCTCCTCCTTCTTTTTAGTCGTCCGGTGGTCCCTAAACACTCTGGGCTCCGACTCTCTCCCGATCGCTCTCCTTCAGTCCTCCTCGATCGCTCTACTCTCGGACTCGGTGGGCGGTGGCTCTCCTCCTTGATCTGCGATCGCTCTCCTCCTCAGGCTCCCCATCCAGCAGTCCCTAAACACTTCAAGCTGTGGCTCTCTTCCAATTGCTCTCTTCCAGGCTCTAGTCCTCCTCGATCACTCTCCTCCCGGACCCGATGGGTGGTGGCTCTCCTCCTCTCCTCAGGCTCTCCTTCTGGTTTATTCCTGTTTTTATTAATTTTTGTTGTGAAAACGTGAAATATATCTTTGTATTCTTGCATGTTTAAGTAGATATTGTGGCATATTTTAAATTTTCAGTAGCAATACTATTAGTTTACTTTTGTAATCTTATTACATTTCGTGTGTCAGTTGTAGTTTTATCGTGTTCTTACAAGATTCAAGTTTAGAGTGGATTTCATGGAGTTTGATTACAGTCTTGTATGTGGAAATCACTTTCAATACTCTTCTAGGTTGTTCATGATTTTTTTTTCTACTGCAAGCCTGTAAATCTATCACTGAACCTTATTTCTAGTAGCATTTTAAGTGTTTATAGCTAGGTAATGTTGAATAAAGGCATTCCATAGAGGTTTTGGTAGAATGTCATTGCTGCAACTTTAAGGTGATATCCTTCATTGACGTTTTTATTGTGAATTTCTACGGTTTATTGGGGCAGCCATTATAAGTGTGATTAATTTTCCTGGATAGAGAGTTTAAAGAGCTTTCATACGGTGTATTATTTGTCAATTTCTGATTTAGGAGTCAAGGATTACAAATTTGCATTGTGAAAATGTCAATTGCTGTAAATTAGAATTGCTTGCATAAATTATTATATTGTTGTTTATGTTGCTGTTTATCAGGTAAATTATTATGTTTGGCTTGATTGTTTTCTTAATATATGTGCACATAACATTTAATGTAAGTACTAATTGAATTTTGGATTCAAAATTTTAAAGCTAGCTTAGGAAACCAAAATTTTAAAATTCCAATTGAACTCTAAATTTGGATTTTTAAAGCTATCTTAGACTTTATCAGTAACGTTATCATAGAATTCATAAATCTACCCAATTACCCAATTACCCTACCCGTTTTATATCTTATGACGGGTAATGAGGCGAATAAGGGTAAAAACTTAGAAAATGTGGGTCAATACCCGCCTTGTTACCCGTAAGAATTTAAAGGGTAAGGTATGGATAAGGCTTTACCCATTCCGTACCCACCCCGTTTACAGGCCTAAGTTTGAGTAATACTAATTTCTCTGTATGAATAAAATATGCAAATATCACAATTAAATATGTATAAATATTCATTAAAATAATTAAAAAGCTAAAGAAGATATAAACCTTAGATAACTTTGTGAAGATCTAGGAGTAGAATTGACTTGAACTTTTTGATATCTATTTTAGGATAAATTATAGTTTACCTTCCTCAACTATGATAAATTACAATAAGCCTCCTTTTTAGATAAATGACGTTAAATTTTTGCATTGTTTAACTATTTTATACTATGTAATTTACCATTTTATAGCCTAAATTCCAGTTTACTCTCCTCAACTATTCATGTTTTTCCAGCTTTTTATCCTAAACCTTTCTTCGTTACAACTTGACTCACTGAAGGGTTAAATTATAGTTTACCCCTTAATTATTCAAGTTTTGCAACTTGATACTCTATTTTTTTTTGGTTATAACTTACTCCCTTCAATTATGATAAATTACAATAAACTGCCTTTTTTGATAAATGTCCTTAAAGTTTTGCTTTGTCTAACCATTTTACTTTTAATTACAAATAATTCCCTTCTCAACCCTACAAAACTTGACCGAAATGTTACCCCTATAGAATCCTTTCATCATCGTCCACATGCCACCCAACATAAATATCAGTCATCGACACCCTTTCCATGTGGATTGAGACCTTCAGTTGAGACATGCTTGATTATAATAGAAAAGAAGCTCAAGATCTTCATGTAATATTAATAAAGCTCGAGATCATTAATTTATTTTAAAAAAAAAGAAAACAAGATTTAGGAAAGAAGGTGAAAGGAAAAAAATTTGATGGTAAAGTTGGATTTAGGGTTTATGACATAAAAAAAAGAAGATGGAGAAGAAAAATATAGGAATGAAGGACAATTTTGTATGAAAGAAATATTGTAAATATCATGTGATCCTTCAAACCTAGCAGAAGAGACTTATTGGTTAACAGATGTAGTTAAAAATGGTAAGTTGTAACGAAAAAAGTTTAAGGTACTAAGTTAAAAAATTCGAATAGTTGATGAGAATAAATTGAAGAAGGACAAATTTGTCTAAAAAAAACTATAATCCACCTAACGGAAGGAATCTTGTTGTTTTATAGAAGTAGTTGAGGAGGATAAATTGTAATGAAAAAAATTTAGGATATCAAACTAAAAAACACAAATAGTTGAGTAGGTAAATAGTAATTTGACGCTTTATTTTACTCATCCATCCTATATATATATATAAGCATTTAAAACATGTCAATGATAAGCATTTAAAAAGATATAAATATATGCCAATGTAAATAATTCATAGACATTTATTAAGAAGGATGTAACAATTATTCATGCATTAAAAATTCCATCAAAATTTAACGTTTACATACAAAAAAACATGAGACATATTGCAGACACTCCAATTTCCCAATTTTGCAGGATGGAGATGTGATGACTGGGCTGTTAACCACAAATAAATCCATTAGGCCCATTTGACTCATTGAAGGCCCATTTAACCCATCAAAACCCAATTGAGGCCCATTTAATTCATGAAGGCCCATTTAATTCATTTGGGCCCATTAGAGCCTACTTGAGCCCATAAAACCCACAAGATCCACTTAGGCCCATGGAGGCCCACAAGGCCCACATAGACCCATTAAGCCCACATAGACCCATTAAGCCCACAATAAACAACTCACCCCATTTTTTTCTCTTTCTCTTCCAACCCAATATCCCATTTCCTCCTCTCTATTTTCATTTTTTTCCCTCTTCATTTACTGATTTTCTACACACATCTCCTCAACCCATTCCTTCTCCCCTATTTTCTCACAAAATCAGCCACTGAATCATTCCAGCAGCCCATCTCTCCCTACTGGTTTCATCAAGCCCCTGAGCCCCACTAATCCAGCACGAACCAGAGCAACCAGAGCCACTGATGTGCCGCCGTTGAGCTTGGATCGTCGTTGATCCTTGTTGGTGATCAAGGGGACAGAGAGGGCGTGGGGGACAGCAGGCTATTAGGTTGTTGAGAGTTCAGTTAGTTAGTTGGAGAGGTTAGCAGGTTGTTGGGTTGTTTGTTGGTGTTTGTTATGCGCAGGTGGGTTGTAAAGCCACCGTCAACCTCACCTATAAATAGGGGGTACCGAGCAAGAATGGCAGAGAAAAAAGGAGAGAGGAGAGACCCCAGAGCTCGGAGGCGTTTTCCCGCGACATTCCAGCGCTCGACAGCCAGCTCCGGTCGTCCGCGCCACTGCAAAACCAGGTACGCCCTCCTTTCACCTCCTATGCCTCTAATTCTTGTCCCCTAATATCTCTAGAGTCTTCTCGAGTCGATTCCGATCGATCTAGAGGGTGTCTTTGGTCGGAATTAGCCCCCTAGGCCTCACCGGAGCTATTTTCCGGTGGCCTAGGTGGGGGGGTGTTGGTCCAGGACACGATCCCGGCCTCCAAGAGTTGTCCCTTCCTACATGGATCCCCCTCTCGCTTTTCCGCTCCTCTGCATGCCGTTTCACTGCTCCCCAAAGCCTCCACCAAAAGCTCATCGGAGTCGCGCCACGTCGCCGTCACCGGAGAAGACGACCGGAGCTAGAGATGAACACCGAGCCTCCAGCCTCACCGTCCCGCTCCAAGCCTCCACAAAGTTTCCACAACGCCTCGCTAAGCCTCCGGAACCACGTCACGGGCCCTTCATCGTCACAGCAACATCGCTCAACGGAGAAGAAGTCGTCGACGACCATCGGAGCTCACCGTCGCTCCATCCTCCTCCTTTTTGCTCCAGGAGAAGCGTGGACACTCCCCGACGCTCCACGAAGCCTCCACGACTGCTGGATTGCCGCGGCGTAGCATGCTAGAAGCTCCTTCTTCCTCAACACCGTCGTCGGAGCTCCTCGAAGGTGAGGTAGGTGGGAGGCCCGCTCCCACCGTTCGATACTCGATCCACTCCGATGGATCTCCTCCCCCCACATTCTTCTTGCCTCCTGTGAAGTCTGATCTCATATCAAACCACGGGAAGACCTCTGATGGCCCCCTCTGGCGACCATCGTTCTTTGTTTCATTTAAAAACAAAATTAAAACATTTATTTTAATAAAGTTTAGAAACTTTGTTTTGCTTACATTTAAATCCTTTTTGTATTACACAGAAGTCCTTTTATTAAAAATAGGTCCTCCATTCATTTTTCATAAATCATTCAAATAAAGTTTTGACTGACAATATTACATTTTCTCCCCTGAATATTTAAAATAATATTTTCTAGGTCTAAGAATTTAACAAAAGCCCCCTAGATTTCTATTCATGCTTTTTAATCCAACCTTTTTGCATAAAAGCCCCTGTATTCGTCTGAACTTCTCCAGAATGGTTATTTTTGCTAGTTAATTTGTATTTAAGCCCCTGTATTCTTCTGAAACCTTTTAGATTACACATTTGTTTGGTTTATTTGCATTTAAACCCCTGGATTTTATTGAAAACTTCTCTGAAGCATGTTTTTCTGATTAAATTGCACGAAAGCCCCTGTATTATTCTGAAATTCTTCTGAATGCATTGTTTTGCTGGGTAAATAGCATTATAGCACCTGTACTTCACAGAATTTAATCTGATTGCCTGTTTTCTAGGGCAAAATGACAGTTTTGCCCCTGAAACTTTCTGGAATTTTCTTGAATCATTTTTCTTGCATATTTTACTCTGAATTTCCACAGAATGACATTAAATGCATGTTTTAGTGGTAAAATTGCATTTTTAACCCCTAGGAAACTTCATTTTAACTAGGATTGCACATATTTGCACATTCGACCCCATATTTCTTCATAATTGCATAGAATGTATTTTCCTATGTATTTTTGATGATTTGGGCTTTAAAATATCAGTTTTAATCAGAATTTAGGTTTTTTGCACAAAGGCCCCTAGAATTCTCATTATTTACACTCACATATGCATTTTACACATTTTTCACATCTTTCCGCACAGGTTTTCTTGCCTTTCCTTCCATACGTTGCACACACTTTCCTAGCATGTTTCTAGCTTGGTTTTCTCGTCGCTTCCTGGATTCTCCCGATTTTTCCGCCTTTAGATTTGTTTTTGTTTTCCATCGCCCGAGGGCGTACAGTAAAAGGCTTGACAAAGCCGACCTGGTCCCAAAATGAGGATTATTCTCTCCTTTTTTGATTTTCTCAAATTTATTTGAATTTCCGCTAATTTGTGAAACACTTTCTGAGAATTTCTCGATTTTCACGATTTTCCTCATCGCCTAAGGGCGTACAGTAAAGCGGCATTATCAATGCCTACATTTGACCCTCGGATTAACTTTTTTCCCTTTATTTCATTTCTTCGCTTTGATTTGGCATGTTTTCAGTCATATTTAGCATGAGCATATAGAATAAGCTAGCATACATCTATAGACCATTGACAATAGGGAAACCTAAAAAGATCGAGTTTTCTCCGGCGCATGGGGGTGTCTAACCCCTTCCCCATGCGTAACCAGAATCCTTACCCTTTCTCTGGCCCGCATTCATTTGTGCATTGTTCATTAGGCATGAAGCACACACATATATTCTGCATCTTGTTTGCTTCCCAGTTTTCTTGTATTTTTGGTTTTCCTCGTCTTTCCATTAAAAGATTAGGTGGCGACTCCTTTCCTTATCCTTTTATCTTCCCTTGGTGTTTCTGGGTCTAGTCTCTTCCTCCGGATTCACCATCTTCGTCGTGACCATATCGAGTCTTCTCGTGTGCTTCCACGCACCCGGTAGGAGGAGAGCCGTGCAAGGGTTCCACCAGCATGGTCACACATATATACATGAAAACCAACTACACTATCTTTTCTTCTAATGTACTTACTCCCATCTTTTTCTTATTTAAAAAGGAAGCAATGTCAACATTTTCTCCAACCATCCGTTGATCCATTGACTTCAGAGAACACCGTCTTGTCTACCCATCATCACCACCACCACCTTGCCATCTTCAAAACCAACAAAAACACACTTTTCCCACCGCCACCCGTCGTTGTGCTCCTATCAGACTAGGAACTATTGCTTGTCCCCACCACAACCTACCACTTCTTCCATCCTCTCTCATGCCTCTTCCAAAACGACTCATCTTTGACAACCTTGTTCGAAGTTCTTCTTGGAACCATCGACGGACCTACCCCCCACGTCCCTCCACCACTAACATGGATGGCGGCAAGCAGTACTGGTGGCGAAAAGGGAAGAAGAGGACGAGGAGTGCAGTGGACAATGAAGAAAGGCATGACATTTGTTGGTGCGGCAACAACTAGAGATGGCAATGGCTACATGGGCTGTAATGGCGGCTGGAGATGGGGATTGCTGCATTGGTTGCTCTAAAAGGAGACGACGAACATGAGCTACGATGGTTGGAGGATGTACAGTCACCTGTGGAGGAGATTGTAGGTGATGGTGCCTAGGATGAGTGCTCAATGCCATGCTAATGTGAATAAAAATATGCAGGGCAAAAAACTATATGATCTAATGCTCAGTCACGCTATAGGTGTTCAGAACTAGGGTGTTCGCACGTAGGAGTTCCGTTGGTCCAAAGAACTTCTTACAGTAAACATCATCATCCTAATGGATGAATGCCAAATGCTAAAACACATGTAAAAAAACATGCAATAAGGGAAAAAACATGCAGACGAGCGAAGTTGTGCAAAGTCAAGTGAGAAAACAGTGAAGGAATCGAAACAGGATGATGCAAGGTGCTCAGCTACATGGTCTGTTCTGAAAATATGGTTTACGACAGCTATTCGTGTCGACTAATTGCGTCGGGGTTTTTTGCGAATAAATCACATTGATTAACCGCGCCATCGAGGTACGCTAGACGTTTTACAGAGTGACCTATGAGCTTTGTCATGGCACCAGGAAAATGCAGCAAATCAATCCACAAATGTGATGCATGGAAAGCATGAATGAGCTAT
The DNA here is from genome assembly GCA_024699735.1 of Posidonia australis. Lineage (NCBI taxonomy): Eukaryota > Viridiplantae > Streptophyta > Magnoliopsida > Alismatales > Posidoniaceae > Posidonia > Posidonia australis. Next base: position 13,571 of record JAMKQA010002157.1, on the reverse strand, counting down.
GTGGAACACAATGGTGCGGGAAAAATACTATCAAATGCACTGGATTGCTTCCCCCACCATCCTCCTTTGTCGTTGGGTTCCGTCAGCAACTTGTAGGATCGAGTGGCTTCTCTAGAGGGGGGTGAATAGAGAATTTTAATTTTCTAATATAAAATTATCCAATTTTAGATGTAATATTGACAAAATGAAGTATGTAGCAAGAAGTTATATCAAAATCATACAAGATTGAAAATTATACTACACATGCACATGAAGGAGATAAGAGACAATAAAGATACACGTTATTTATAATGGTTCGGCCAAACCCCAGCCTAGTTCACTCCTCAAGACCCTCTTGAGATTTTCCCTTTATATGCAAAAGATGCAACACTTACTTGTGTTCGCAATCCCACCAAGACAATCCTAGCACTTTCCACTTCTCGTTCCCCAAGAAGTTAGAGCCTCCTCGTGTAGCTTTACAATCAAAAACATCTCTCTCACAGAGCTCTTTTTCACTTGTAATACAATCTTGCTTGTGAGAAGAATGAGGACAGAATTTGAGCAGGGAATTAAATAAGTACAAGTATCTCAGAGAATTGTGTTTTAACAAGACACATCGAAGCCCTATTTATAGCCGAGGAACCGTCGAAAGCATGTGTCTAACGGCTAGAAAACGGTCAAAAAACGACTATCTAATCGGTATAACGTTTTGATCATCGGTATGCCAAACCAGTCTTCAATCAGCAGTTCTCGGGCAATTCGGTATGCTGAATTTTCTTGAGACGGTATACCGTTCCAACCCGGTATGCCGTTTTTCCTTCAGTTTTGCAATCACAGTATTTTTCGGAACTCCATTGTATGTGCCGATTGTTCCTGCTTCGGTATGCCGTTTTTCATCGGTATGCCGTTTTTGATTCTTCATCTTTAGTTTCGGAGTGCCGTTTTGTATGTCGACTTTTGTTGTATCGGTATACTATTTTTCCTTCGGTATGCCGATTTTGATACTTTCTTAAATTTACAACAAGATTTAAGTATACATAACTCCATATACATTTCCAATATATCATACAATTTACATGACCTTCAACTTTGACTAAGTACGTCATTTACAAAGTGATTTCTTCTTTCAAGAAAATATATAAAAATTCATTAGTCCAGATATAATCATCAAAACAAAATATATTTCTAACACAACCATGGCAGCTGTGACCGTGCCCCCGCTCGAGGAGGAGGTAAGGAGGCAACAACCATGCAATGATGGCGAGGGCGCGAGACGGGACGAGAGGGAGAGAAATGGAGTCGCCACCTGGTCTTTTAAGGGAAAGACGAGGAAAACCACAAACAATTCACTAAAAGTGAATGAAAGAGACGCAAACGTGAAGGCCAGATGTCTACTAACCATAGGATGGGTAAGGATTCCTATCACGCACAGGAAGGTGTTAGGCATCCCCGTACGTCCGAGAAACTCGGTCTTTCTAGTCTAATTCGCTTGCTTGAGGCTGAATGAGTGTTTGTTATGCCTAGATTGTGTTCTAATCATACTGACGTGAGTGTCAAGACAATACTGGATGGATATGAAAGACGATGTGCAAAAATTACGGAGAAATCCACATGAATTGACAAAATCATGAAAATCAAAAGGGGGAAAAATAACCCGTAATGGGGTTAAATGTCAGCCCTCAGGGCTGTTACTGTACGCCTTCAGACGATGAAACCCAAATCAAATCAGGAAAATATGAAAACAAGGAATAAAGATAGCCAAATCGAATATCAGATGAAGGAATCCAAAGACAGACATGAGAAAAACCACGGAAGAATGCATGAAATGCTGACTTATCCAAAAAGGAGGGACTAAAGTGCAAATACAGCAAAATAGTGCAAAAATCCATGGAAATGCACCTAAATGGGTAAAAGACACTAAGGAATGTTGTAGACAAAGGTTATGCACGACTTAGTGAAATAACATACACACATGTGCATGAATTGATGGCACAGGGGCAATTTGGTCATTTTAGTGGCAAATATGATGAATGCATGCATGGGGACAATGCATGGTCTAAGGAATGCCAAAATGTATGAAAAATGTCAGGAAAGAAGAAAACATGCAAAAGAAAAGGTCATGAATCAGTAAAACAATGTAAAAACAATAAATAATAAGTATAGGGACTAAAACGTAAAATCCACAAAATGGATGAAAATCTGGTTTAAAAGTCATTCAGAAACTTCTATCCTAGTGTACAGATGCTGGATCAAAGGACAATGTGACAATGGGATGTGAGAATTGTACTTAAATGATTTCTCGAAAACTCAAGGTCTAATTTGCAAAATTATCAGAAAGAAAAAGTTTATGATCAAAAAAGTGTTTAAATAAGTTTATTTGGATGCCAGGATGTAAAATTGATGAAAATATGGCTATGTGATGCAACATGAGTAAAAAGTATATTTTGTAATTTCTTGAAAACCTAAGGTCTATTGTGCAAAATTCCCACATAGGGTGCAAATCGGACAAAAATATGTAATCAAATGTTCATTTACATTGAAAATAGGGTTTTTTGATGGAAACCTTATTCAAATGGTGATTTTATATGTATATGTGATCAATTAATATGAAACATGTGAGAAATGTGATTTAAAAATGTAATAAAAACTTTCATTAATGATAAAAAAAATTCAGGGACTCAGATGTAAATTTTCCTATTCAGAAACATTATTGGTTAAGTTCAGGGACTGATTTGCAAAATTTCAAGACCAAAATGTGAAAAAAATCAAGTTTTTTACATTCTTAGTGTAATTATGGATATTTATAAAGTTTAAAATGCAAATTGTACAAAGAATCTCTTTTCAAAAACTCTAGGGGCCCAAATGCAAATTTTCAGGACTTAACTGTGATAAAAACTCAATTTTAATGATTATTAGTGTGATTTTGAAAATGTTCAGGGCTCATATTGTAAATTTCACTGAGAAAAATCATTTCAGAAACATTAAAGGGCTTAAATGTAAATTTTCAGGACTAAAATGTAAAGAAACTGTGTTCCAGGGACCCAGATGTGATAAAAACATGTACTAATATGTTAGGAATTAAAAGATGAACTATTTAGGGGGCCACATGCAAAATTCACAGAGAAAAATAAAGAAACAAAAGTATTTTAAAACTATTGGGGTTAAAGTGATAATTTCTGGACCCACATGTAATAAAAAAGGACTGAAATGTAACAATTTAGGACCTAAATGCAAAAATCAAAAACTTAAAAGAATAGACCATAAAAGGCCCATTCGAAGATCACCGGAGGTCGCCAGCGTTCTGTCGTCGGCGATTCCTCCGGCGACCTCCCAGGGATTCTCTAGGCGCTGATGAAACACGCGGAGGCCTGGAAAAGCTTCACAGCAGCATGGTGAGTCTCTCCGAGAGGCGCGGTGCGGCTGGGGAGGCCCGAAGCCTTCCCCCCACCTCGAGCTCCAACGAGGAGCTCTGGACAGCGCCGGAGAAGACGACGGCGAGGCTGGCGGTGCTCTGATGACGGCGAGACAGCGGCGAAGGCTTGGGTAGCATCGGGGGGCACAACAGAGTTCCGGGAGGCGTCGGCGACGCTCGGGAGAGTCTGGAGTGTTCCCCTCCACCCCCATCTCCGGCGACGGGAACGGCGGAGGTGGCTGGGTCGTCACGGGGTGTCCAGGCGATGGCGGATTGGCTTGGTGATGCTCGGAGGTCCCCAGGGAAGCTTCCAGAGGCTCGGATGCGGCGCGGGAGTGGCCAAGGTGGCTTGCCCACTCGGTAGTTCCAGTGGCGTCGGTGGCGACTGCAGTGGCGGTGGCGTAGGCGAGCGGGCTTCGGGTGCAGGTATCTCCTGGGGCAGAGGCCTAGAGGAGGAGGAAAGGAAGGAGGGAAGGAGAGGAAGGAAGGAGCCCTGGGGGCCTTCCTCCGCTCGTCGGTGGTGGGGAACCCACCACCGGAAGGGGTCCGACGACATGCGGGGAGCTTGGCTCCACCGTGCACGTCCCAGAATGCTTGGAGGGTCCTAAAAAGGGCCTACTGAATTGATACAGAGGATGAAGAGAGAGGAGGGTACCTGGATGTGTACTCCGGCGACTCTTAATGGCAGCGGCGGCGTACTCCGGTGGACCTGGTTGCTGAGGTCGAAGGGTTCTGGGGCTTGGAGAGGGGTTTGGGGAGATGGTGGGGGGCTCGGGGAAGATGACCAGGACTTGCTCTGGAGGTGGGGAGTGGAAGAGAAGGTTTGGGCAGGGATCTCTCCGGCGATCTCTCTGTCTGGATTTTTCCTTTCTTCTCCTCTCCACCCTTTTTTTCTCGTCCCCCTCAGTTGGTGCGGTTGTCATGGCTTTAAGGGGTGGAATGGGTGAGGAGTTCGTGGGTAATGGCAGTTGGGCAAATCGTGCAAAGGAGGGGAGTGGGGAGGTCAGGTGTAGTTGGGGAAGAAGAACACTATAGCATTATTTTTGTGCTTTCTAAGTTTTCAATTAGATGTGGGTTTGGGTTTAACGGACTTGATTTTTGGGCTTTTGGTTTTTTTTTAGTATTTTGGTTTTAGGTTTTTAGGATTTTAATCATTTTAGGATTTTTTGGATTTTAATTAGAGTTTTTAGTTTAAATTAAGGTTTTAGGTTTTAATTAAAGTTTGTGGGTTTAAATTAAGGTTTTTTTAACTTAATTGAATGACTTTAAGGTTTTTAGGGTTTTAATTGGAATTTCGGGTTTAAATTTAGGTTTTTAGATTTTAGACATGGTTTTTTTAATTTAATTAGGTTTTTTGGATTTTAATTAGGTTTTCCTTGAAATTAAATGTATTAAAGTGGTTTAAAAATGGATTTTATTTGGTTTTGACTTTAATTAGGGTTTTCACTTGATTAATTTGGATTTTAAATCTTTTTAAGTGGATTTTGTTTGATTTTGGTTTTTAATTAGGGTTTCACTTAATTAATTAAGGTTTTAAGTGGATTTAGGTGAATTTTGTTTACTTTTGGTTTTAATTAGTAATTTTACTTGATGAATTAGGGTTTTAAGTGTTTTTAGGTTGATTTAAGTGGCTTTTGTTTAATTTTGGTTTTAATTAGTGGTTTTGGCTTGGATTAATTTAGAGTGGGCTTGTGTGGGATTGTGTGGGCCCCAGTGGGCCTGTGTGGACCTAAGTGAGTTGTGTGGACCTAATGAGCTTGTGTGGGATTGTGTGGGCCCCAGTGGGCCTGTGTGGACCTAAGTGAGTTGTGTGGACCTAATGAGCTTGTGTGGGCCTAAATGAGTCTGTCTGGGCCTAATGGGCTTGTGTGGGCCTAATGGGCTTGTGTGGGCCTAAGTGGGCTTAGGGTTCTAATGGAGTTAGGGTTTAGGTGTGGTGGTTGCAACCAGAGCATCTTCCAAAGGAACTTGCTGTCAAGTGACTGCAAAATCGAGGTGTCTACAACTGCGAATTCAGGCTATGGGCTCCAACGGACCATCCTAACACTACCAAAGGGTGGAGGGAGCAAGAGAAAAGGCGAGGATGTTATGCAGATGTGGATGAATGCAGTGCAATCTCCTCCCCGACCTCACTCAGCTACACTAGAGATTTTAGGCTCAATCGATCGTCAACACCAGGAAATCCTCTAGAATGACTTGGTGACGTGAGGGGAAGGTGAAGGCGCACTTAGGTAGGTCACTACGTGTTCACGGACCGTTGGCCTAACACGAGCTGAGACGACCCATCTCTAGCGGTCGAAAAATGATGCATAACGGAGGAAACGCGGGTAACTCTGGCAAATGCAAAGCTAGGAAAACATGCATGGATGAAATAGTGGAAATAAGAAGGATAGCTAGACCGCACAACAGGGAGGATGCCCACCTATAGTCAGATGGGTTGTCCTTCTGACATGGTTCGCGACGACTCGGTCCAGGTTGGTGGCAACGGAGGTGGCCGAGGAGGATTGTTGGGATGTTGGAGGTGCTCAAAGTTGTGACAAGGTTGTGCAGTGGTTGTTTGGGTGGTCAGAGGCTTGGCTGTGGTTTTGGGTGGCTGGAGTTGGGTGGTGCAGTGGCCAGAATGGTGGTACTGGTGGTTGTGGGTGTTCGAAGGGACAATGCCAGGGATGATCGTGCAAGGAAGCAATGTAGGAGATGAGGACGTCAAAGAGTCGAGCCTGAACCATCCAGAGATTGCCCGACAATTGCCACCCCACTCCTTAGTGTCCTTCTCTACGTTTTCTTCCTCTGGCTGCATGTTTGATCACCATCAGAGGTGGAGTGCTGCCAGGGGCTATTGGCAGGGTGGCAAGGCGTGGTGAAGGCATACGGGGGTTGTGCGATACAGAGGTGCCAAAAGCATGGGGTGAAGGACGACAGTATGGTGGCGTAGAAGGACAGAGCAACCTTTACTGAATTTACTGACACAAGGTACTTCACTGGCAATTCATGCCACTTAATCGTGCTAGGTATTTGCTTCAACAAGTCATGTCGATAAATTATGCTGGGAATGTGCGCTTGAGCCAATGTAAAGCCTGTATCTAGACCATCAATGGGCTTTGGGCTTGTGGCATGGTAAAGGCTTAGGGCTTTCGGGTAGGTTAAGGGTGTGAAATGAGTTTGTACTTAGTTTGGGATGTGAAATGAACTTTGGCACTGAGAGAGGCCTCATCGTAATCGGAGCGAGCTCTTCTAGAGGAGTCCATCGACAAGTAACTACCAAATTGGAGTGTTTACACTAAGAAAAGAAAATAATTTAATTGAAGGAATAAAATTCCCTCATAATAGTCTTACGATATTAAATATACAATATGCTGATGACACCCTATTCTTTTTATTCCCATTTGATAGTTGTATTATCAACCTCAAAAGAATTCTTTGCTGCTTCCAAGCTTGCTTTGGACTAAAAATCAATTTCAATAAATCCTCCTTAACTGGAATTGGAATTTCTAAACTCATCGCTGATAGATACAATGCTATGCTAGGGTGTACTAAGACTACCCTTCCAATTTCTTATCTAGGTCTTCCCTTGTATTTGAAAAAAGCCTCCTTTAAGAATTGGACTTCATTCATAGACAAAATCACTGGTAAACTAGAATCTTGAAAGTCTAGGTACATGTCCCTTAAGAGAAGACTTATCCTCTTTAACTCAGTATTATCAACTATTCCGATCTATTATTTATCTATCTTTCATTTACTTGTTAGGATGGAGAACGAAGTTGATAGAATTCGAAGGAGATTCTTATCGACTTCAAATTCCTTTAGAAATAAGGTATCTCCATTGTTAAGTGGCAATGGTTCTAAAGGAAAAGCAACAAGATGGTTCGAAGATTATTAACATTAGAAATTTTAGTGCTACACTTAAGTGTAAACTACTTTTGGTAGCTTCTAAGTAAAAATAATGGACGTAAATGGCTCACCAATATCAAAAGTAGATATTTCTATCATAACAATTTTGAGGCTTTATTAAATGTCTTCTCTAGTAATTCCTCACCTATTTAACAGGAATTAAAGTTTTATTACTTTGTAATTAACACTTTTACTAGAATTCAACTAACAATGGGAAGAAAATTCTTTTCTGGGAAAACAAATGAATTGCAAATACTTCTCTGAAATTTATTTTCCTTGACTTATATTCTTTGGCTATGAATAAAAAAGTTTCACTTGCAAAAATGCTATTGACATTTCTAAATAATGAACAGGAAGCTTTTAATAATAGCATGTTTATTTCTCCACACAAACCCAGTCTCTATTTTTAACAATTATGTGGTCTTTTGAACTCCACTTTCTTATCAAATGAAGATGATTCTATTTCCTAGATCCTTACAAGTAGTGAAAAATTCATAGTCTAAAGTTGGTACAACATTCTAAATGATGGAGAAATAAGGTCTATACACAGGAATCCATCTAGAAATGTGCTACTTCCTATAAAGTTAAAATTTTTGCATGTTTGATGTTTCAAGATAAAATTTTATCTAGATCTAATTTAATTAAAAGGGGTCGATTTGATTCAGCTCACTATGAAATCTGTGGTGCTAATGAGGAATCGACTTTACATAATTTCTTGCATTGTTCTACTTCTATAGCTATCAATATTTCTGAATTTTTTTTCCTTATACACTACCTTCAAGTTCAACATGGTATCAATATTTCTAACTACAATTTGATGCTTATGGTTGAATAGAAATGAAGTTATATTCAAAAACCAAGATAAAAATATTTCCTCAATATTTCACCACATTCTGTCACTAACCTCTTGTTAGATGGAAAACCTTTACATTAGACAAAGACCAGACCAAGCTTCCATTCCACATGCTCTAAGCTAAATGAAACTTGACTCACCATGTGATGAAAGATCCACCACCTGATACACCAGACTACCACTGCCCTGACTTCTGTGGTCCAATCTCCTTAGACACGGCAACACAGGGATATTAACCCAATAGATATTTGGTGTACAAGTTCTTTTGACAAACTTCAATATGGATGCTTAAATTATTTTTTGCCCTGTCCAACTTATATTATGTTATATTTTGACTTGTCCATTTTTTGTTATTCACTATAACAATATTTGCCTCCTAACCTATGTGGAGAAATGACAATTGTATGTTGGTATATTTGATAGTGGTACTCATAATCAAGTATAGACAAAATATTTATACATGCTATAGTTTAAAAAAAACCTACCAATGTTATAAACAAGGGTTTTCTATCTCAATATCCTCATTAAGCACTATTTTCCAATATACATTCTTTATGTAAAAAGTTACTTGCATCCTAATAGACCAATAAATGTACCTATACACACTTGTTGTAAATAGCACATGATTATCTAAACCATGGTTTTAAAAACAAAACCGAACCAACTAGTTCAATCAAATTGAACCGAACCAATTGAATATCTATTTTTTTAAAAGAGAAAACCAGTTGGGTAATTAAACCAATGTGAACCGCTGTAAATCAATTAAACCACCTGGTTGAAATGTTGATCTTGTGCCATATATAAAACAAAAAATACAAAACATAAGAACTAAAACACAAAACCCTAAGAGGAGAGAAGGTGATTTCGACTACAGGTTGCCCTCTCGTCCTCCCCCACCTCTAGCCCTTCAGATAGAAGACAACCACCCACCCACCTCGCCTCAGCCTACCTCCACCTTCCAGCACCTCATGCCTCATGCCTCTGTCCATCAACTACCTTCTCCGCCTCTCTTCCTATGTCTCATAAAGTCTTGCCCTCATGCCTTTGCCTCCTCCCTTTCCAAACCCTAGTCCCCACTCTCTTGCCTCTGCCTCCACTACTAGACATGGAAATCGGGCCAGGGCCGGCCCTAGGTCGCCCGACCACCCGAGTCCAGCACAGCCTGGACACGACAATCCTAGCAATGGGTTGGGCAGAGCCAGGCCCACCGTGGGCCGTGCTGGGTCTAGGGGTCAGGCCCGCGAAGGCCCATTAGTAGGCCTAATTTGGCCCGTGAAGTAGCCTGGGTATGATCGGGCTGAACCGTAAAATTTTAAAAAAAAAACGGGTTGGGCCCGTAGAAATTTAAAAAAAATACAACAAGGGCAGGCTGAAAGCCCGGCCCATTCTAAAAATATATATATTCTAGCCCGACCCTTTTTAAAATATATATATATAACACAGGGTCGAACAGGAAGCTCGACCCTTTTTCTTTTTAAAATTAGCCCGACCCAAAAAAAAAAAAAAAGAGGCAACGGTCCACCAAAATATGGCCGTTGCAAATGCAATGGTCATTTAAGTTATTTTTTTTTTTTTTAAGGAAAAAACTTACATTCATTCATTTTTCTCTACTTTCATTTAACCTATAAATACCCCCACACTCCATTCATTTTTCTTCACAACTCAATCTTATCTTCTCTTCTCCACTACAACTTTCTCCAAACTTTCAAGTAAGGATTTCGCTGTTTGGCTTTGGATTCCGCCTCTTCTTCTATTCTCCAGTCTCCATGCTACACCAGCTGAGCCAGCAACATCAAAATTTCTTTACTTCTTATCCCTCCAAATTATTTACTTCTAATCCCTCTATTTTTGGATTTTTGGTTTTTATAGGTTAAGGATTTTATTATTTTATATTCATTTTTTATATTAAAATGGAAAATCTTGGTAATGTTGGTAGCCATGATTATATACCTAATATGGAGTCAGATCAACCTCAGTCTACCCCAACACAGATTACACAGTCCACAACCACTAAAAACCTTAAAAAACAAAGTTCTTGGCTTTGGGAGCATGTTACAATAGACCCTGTAGATCAAACTAGGTGCCACTGTAATTATTGTAATACTACATACACATGTCTTAGGGGAGGGGGTGTACGTCATATATCTAAACATTTACAAAAATGTATACCTAAACATAATAAAGATGACAACACATATTTAAAACAATAAAAATTACAAATAGGATCTAGTGGTATAATTAATTGGAAATATAATACAGAAGAAGTTAAGCAAGGAATAACTAAATTTATAGTAAAAGACGAAAAACCATTTTCTTTTTCTGAAATTAAAAATTTTGAATCATGTATGCAAAATTATTTAAATCCACAGTTTAAAATTTTTTCTAGAAATACAATAAGAAATATAATTTATAAAACATTTAAAAAAGATAAAAAAGATTTAATTGGAATATTTTTTAGTTTATTATGTAAAATATCATTAACATGTGATGTTTGGACTGGTCCAAATAAGTTTCCATATTTATGTTTAACTGCACATTAGATAGACATAGAATGGAATTTACAAAAAAGATTAATTACTTTTAAAGTTTTTGATCATCCACATACTGGTAAAGTTATATCAAATATGATAGAAGATATTACTAGAGAATATAATATATTTTTTAAAATAAATATAATATCATTTGATAATGCATCTAATAATAATGTTGTAATAGAATTCTTAAGAAGAAATATAAAACAAATATTAAATGATGAATTATTTCATTATAGGTGGTGTTGTCACATCTTAAATTTAATTGTACAAGATGGTATAGAATGCATTAAGCCTTATATAAAAAATATACGAAAAACTATTTTATTTATTCAAACATGAGTTAAAAGATATCAAGAATTTAGACATATATGTGCACAAAATGATTTAAAACCTATAAAATTTAAGTTAGATGTTCAACATAGATGGAATTCAACTTATGATATGTTAAGTTTATGTATATCTTATAATCATATAATTATAGGATTTTATAATGCAAAATCTAATGATTTTTTAGAACACAAACAAGTAGTAGTAGCAGTAGTTCTTTATGGAATAAATTAAATAAAAAAAGGAAAAATATATAAAATCAAGTATAAATAATGAATTAGATAATTATTTAGAAATCCCAATTGCTTTTAGTGATTTAGAAATAAATAACTTAAATATATTAAAGTGGTGGTCTACTACAATTATTAGGTTTCCTATAGTAACAAAAATGGCAAAAGATTTACTAACGATTCTAACGTCAACTATGTCGTCGAAATTTACATTTTATGCAGGAAAAAGAGTATTAAATGATAAAAGATGTAGATTATCAGAGAAGTCTGTAGAAACCTCCGTCTGTTTAAAAGATTGGTACGATGCGGTTGATCATCTTCAGTGATTAAGCTTAAATTTTGAATCAGAAGAAGACGATGATGTGACATCAACTTCAACAGACAGAACAGACTCCACGATTGAATAAATATTGATGTAAAATTGTAAAAATAAAAAATATAAAAAAATAATGTAAATATCTTTTATATTTTTTTTATGTAAAAAATTGATGTATTTAAAATATTTTTTTATTAATAAAAATAATAATTTTAAAAATAAAATTTAAGTGTAATAGACCAACCCGACCCTACCCGGCCCGACAGCCTAACCCACCAGCGAGCCATGGGCCGTGCTGGGCCCATGACCTCCCAAAGGAGGCCCGACTTGGCCCAACCTAGACCAACCTGTGGGTCGGCCCGACCCAGTCCATGCCTCGTCGGGCCTCTTGTTTTGTGAACCGGACCGGTCTAATTTCCACCGCTGTCCACTACAAGTAACAAGTATCATTACTCATTAGCTTCTTTTTTTTTGGGTTTCACACTTTCACTGCTATGATTGCATGTATTGGTGATTTCACACTTCCAATCGCTAGTACCAACAGCACAGATTTATGAACATGCACATCATTAGCAAGTATATCAATAGCTTTTCTGGTTTCTGATTTATGAGCATGAATTTCATGAAAACAATTACATTTCAAATCAGTTGCTTTTTAGTTTTTAATCATTTAACTTAATACAATTATAATTGCTTTTATGATCTTTTTGTCTTGAATCATATAATCATGTTGTATTACGTGAGCCAGTTAGTGACTTAGTATGCTATATTATTATTGGTTTCATATTTATCCTTTCATAATTCATTTGCCTTGTTTTATATCAAATTCAGATTTATTTACATTAGATGTCAAACAAGGTGATTCATATGTCTATTTGAAAATAAGTTTATAATACGTAGAACTACAGTAATAATTGGATTAAACCGGATTAAACTGTTTATTGAACTAAAAATATAATACCAGATCATCTAAATATAGATTTACTAATTTATGACATCAATACAGGTTGAATCGAATTGAGCCACCAGTTTGAACCAAATATATGGCTTCTTGAAGAAGGAAGGGGATGAGAGCAAAGGAGGAAGAAAAGGGAAAATAGTGGTAGAAAGGGTTTTATAAGGTAATTTCAAGTACCATACAAGTTAATTACTAACGTATAAAAGAATGTATTGGTTTATTGAATATGCACAGGTAAATTTCGTTACAAAGAATGAATAAAAGATAATATAGTGGTTAGGAAGGTATTGAGACAAAAAACGCTATAAACAAGTATCTGAAAACAGGATTGCAAAAATTCATACTTCAACAAAATTTCTCCCATTCTCATTTTCTAGATTTACACGTACACAATTCTTGAAACTTGATAAGTGGATCATATTCATTTCCACAAGACACCTTCGCACATAGAATATCAACCCCTCTACATCACTACACCAACACATACAAGCCAAAAAAAAATAAAAAGAGAACTAGAGAAAACAAACACCAGCATTCCAAATGGTTCTTTATCCACACCATTCACCACCCCCTTCATAGAACAGAAGGAAAGAGAGAGAGAGAGGAAAAAGGCTCTGACCATCAAACCTCGGGAACGAACGACACAAGCTCCCTCGAGCCCGCCCACGGCTTGACGACGACGACCGCATCGTACCTCCCCCCGCCGGAAACCGCGACCTTGAGGTAGTACTTGATCCCGGACACCACCTGCGTCTGCGCCTCCACCACCCGCGAGAAGTGGAGAAGCCGCGGCCGTCCCTCCTCCGCCTCGTGGCCGCTGTTGTATTCCTCCACGGCGAACCCGCCGAGAGCCTGCACCTCCTGGTTGGACCCCACGTCCCGCACCTCCTTCCTTCCTCCGACCATGTGGCCTCTCTCCAGGACGGAGGAGGAGGAGGAGGAGGGGGGGAAGGAGAGGAGGAGGAGGAAGAGGAAGAGGAGAGTGAGGGAGATCGCTGTTGGTGTTGGCGGCGACGAGAACGACGACATTGGAGCGATACTTGGGGGAGGAAAGGGGAAACGGGAAGAGAGTGG
>JAMKQA010002155.1:0-22741 GCA_024699735.1 Posidonia australis | reverse complement strand
AGACCATTGACAGTAGGAAACCTAGAAAGACCGAGTTTTCTCTGGCGTACCTAACCCCTTCCCCATGCGTAACCAGAATCCTTACCCTTTCTCTGGCCCGCATTCATCTTACATTATCCATTAGGCACGGATCACACATGCATTCTGTATTTTGTTTTGTTTCGTGATTTTCTTGTGTTTGTTTTGGTTTTTCTCGTCTTTCCATTAAAAGACTAGGTGGCGACTCCTTTCCTTATCCTTTTTGTCTTCCCTTTAGTGTTTCCGAGTCTTGTCTCTTCCTCCGGATTCACCATTTTCCCCGTGACTGTATCAGATCTCCCCGTGTGTTTCCGCACACCGGAGTAGGTTTGGTGAACCGCGCCTAGGGGTTCCACCGGCATGGTCACAATAAGTCTTCCCTCACTGACATAGGTGTACCAAACTCACTCATCACTAGATCTTCTCAAATTTTGGGTTGCAACGCTTCTCTTTTGCCTATAAAATATCTGGGACTTCCCCTTCACTTTAGGAGGGCTACCTACAATGACTGGTCTCCAGTCATTGAAAAAATCTCAAAAAAACTCTCTTTTTGGAAGGCAAAACAGTTGTCTCTTGGAGATAGACTAACTTTGGTTAATTCTGTTCTCTCAGCCATACCCATCTATTATTTATCTGTGCTACACATCCCTGCTAAGGTTGTTAAAGCTATTGATAAATACAGATCCAGATTTCTTTGGAAATCATATTCCTCCTCCTCCTCTATTGGTCATTTGGTTAAATGGGATATACTTTGTAGGCCAAAGCATTAATATGGCTGGGGCATTATAAATATTAAAAACTTTAATGTGGCTCTCAAATCTATGTTGCTCTGGCAGCTACTCTCCTATACTTGCCCTCTCAAATGGAAAGAACTTCTTAAAGCAAGATATTTTGCTAGGAATTGGCCTGGGGCTCTCCTCAACACATCTTTAGGCAGGTCCTCACCCTTATGGCAGGAACTGAAAGCATGTCATAACTTAGTCAATTGCTGCACCAGCTTTCAAGTCCAGAATGGTTCCAGCATAATTTTCTGGGAAAAAAATGGTGGAATGGGGCAAGACTTAAAAATCTCTTCCTTGATCTTTTCCTATTGGCTAAAAATAAGAAGGCCTTTCTTTTCAAGACAATTGAGACCTTTAGAGTTGATTTGGGAATTTATTTGCTAACCCTCACTCACAAACACTTAATAGAGACGTTCAGGATTAGGCTGATCTTCTTTCAGAAATTTTGTCTAACCTGAATCTCTATTCTGAGGATGATATCTTACAGTGGAACTCCTCAAATCATATTTTTTTCAGTGAAATCATGTTACAATTTTATCATTGATGGTGGACTTAGATTCAAGTACCACGACCCTATTTGATACAGTTGGGCCCCTTTGAAAGTTAAAACTTTCTCTTGGCTGGTGCTCTATGACAAAATTTTAACTAAGGTAAATTTATGTAAAAGGGACTGGGTTGGCCCTGAAAATTGTGTTTTTTGCAATACAAATATAAAATCTATTACTCATCTATTCATACATTGCCTTTTACTATTTCCATTTGGAGTGCATTTTCTCAAGGTTCTCTGTACCCTACGTGTTTTCTATTGATGATCTGTTTATTTTCTCTCTTCCACTAAAACTTACTCTGCCCACTAAAGGATGTTACACACTGTTTCAACTCATTCTGTGGGTTATATGGAAGGAAAGAAATAACCGCATTTTTAGAAGAGTTTGTAAACGTTCGAATATGTGTATAAATGAAATTATTACTCTTATTCATGGTTGCATAGCTGCTATGGCCTTAGGTTTTGATAAGGATGATGCCCTCTGCTTTATCACTTCCTTCCAGGAAACTCGCGAGGCTGAACTGATGTCCACTGGCTTACCTACCTACAGGGATGCAGATCCATCTAACCTTTGCCCTGCTCTAGTGGATGATCATTCTATTGAGGACTAACTTCCTGTTAGTCTTTTCTTTTTGGAAAATTCTATTTTTCTGGACATTTAAACTCTATTTGATGGCCTGTGTTGGTCGATATGTTGCTCTATTTTAAATTGACAATCCATATTTGGAGACTGTTTCAAACATTACATTTTGTACTCTCTTATTTTCCATAGGTTTGTTTGCCTGAGGGACTTATATATCACAGCTTACCATTTACAAAAAATATAAAAAAGAATATGGTGGTATCTCCTTAGACCATGTGTGATGTGAATATATGATTGGGTACATTCTTAATTCTTTTTTTTTACTTTTTGATATTGTTGTTTTTAATATTTTTGATATTGTTTTTTTTTTAATTAGAGGAATTTTGATGATGTTGATTATTGTTTATTCTTTATTTCGATATTTTTTAAAAGAAATTTTGATGGAAAGGAACGAGAAATATGTTTGTTTTTAATTCTAAAAATTATTTTTCTATTTTATTTTTAGAAAAAAAAATCCATTTGCTGTTGATTACCGATTTTCTCTTAAAAAGGAGACAAACAAAAAGTAGTTATTTTTTTATACTACAGTTTTTTTTCTTATTTTGATTTGTTAAAGGAATTTTGATGTTGTTGATTAATACTTTCTTTTGTAAGAAGGAGAAATGAGAAATAAGTATGTTTTTAATTCAAATCTTTATTTTTATTTTGCTACTTTTAATTTATGTTTTTTGTTTATGTTAATATTATTATTATTATAGCATTATGATCTTCCTCTTCTTCTTCCCGTTTCATATCCAAATAGGAAAGTAAAATACAAAGACAATGGATTCTTATTTTAGTTAACATTGATGCACAAGTTTTTCGCTTGTATTTATCTATCTACCATACACTATTTGTTTAGTACAGTGAAAAAGGAGACATAAGCCAAAAGCAATAAGAGAATAGAATTCCTCTTTTCCTTTCTTTCTTTTTTTGAATTTTTCTATTCTTTAATTCTATTATGTAGGATTCACTTATTCCAACAATTATTTTAATTAAAATTTCATTATGCAAATCCATTAATTCCATTTATGTAGGATCTATTTAATTTTAATCTCATCATATGAGATCTATCTATTTTATTTGTTGTTATATAAATATGTTTTATTCTAATAAATAACTTCCATTTTAGTTTCCTATTTATGTATTAGTTTGCGAGAGAAAGAGAGAGTGAAAGAGAAAGAGAGAGAGAGAGAAAATACAAGCTAAAACCAACAAAAGAGTAGAATCTCCCTTTTCTTTTTTCCCAATTTTTTAATCTAATTAAATGCCCTTCTTAAACCATATAATTATTTAAATATCTCGTATTTACATACATTTGTAGTTTTTTTTTCCCTTTTTTCTTCTTCCTACGTGTCTGCAAACGTTTTTGCTTGTTAATTACCAACATAGTAAAGATACTAGCCAATAAATCTGCGATGAGGTTGGCCATCAACAGATCTTTTGATTATTTTTTTCTTCCAATTTCAGCACAATGTTCGAACCACCAAGGAAGAAACTAAATGGAAAGAAGCAAAAAAAGATATTTTAGTGCTCAAAGTTTATGATGATCGTCCACTGTACACACTGAAGTCTTTTACTTCACACATTTCGTTGCAAAGATTAGTGATGCCACAAGACTAGGCACTACAGGAGAAAGATACTCCTATATCCATTCCTCTAGCCCAAAAAACAATGCATATATATACATTGATGCCGTTTTATACAATAATAAATTAAAATACTGGCGTAGTAGAAATGATCCACTAGAATCAGCTGAGGATTCAGGAACATGGGACACGCAACAAATCAAAACTGCTGCATACACTTTGCTTGCAAGAGGTATACCCGAGAATAGGAAAAAAAGAGAGCAGCCAGGAAAGAAGAGAAACCCCATTGATATATTACGGACAAACAAAAGCATCAGAGGTCTTGTCCGACTGCCCTGAAAGCATGCTCCGAACATGAGCACATTGTTGTGGTTTTGCACATTCACAAGATAACGACAAGTCTGCAATATGAGCATGAGATGCAGTCTATTAATTACAGTCAGAAAAAAAAAATCAAATTCATCCACTTAAAACGGGAACAATAGCTAGTAAGATCAAGTACATGGGGAACTGCCATGATATTCTGGAGCATGGCTAAAACTTTGCTTGTGCAGTATTTATACTATGTGTTCTCAAGTTATCAGCAATTCATATACCATGTTATAAGACTTGGTAATGTTGAGGATATTCTACAACGCCAAATCAAAATACCTCAAAATCATAACAATTTCAATCCTTTCTAGTAATAATTCATAAGACAGCTATAGACGACCACTCAAAAGTGAAAACCGTTTTCGAGAAGAAGAGTCACATGTCGAGATTTTTTTTTCTTTAAAAGTTCTACGTCTAATGAGATTCAAACCTACAACCCTCCGATTATAGTAATAATTATATATCAAATGAGCTATACTTTGACTACACGATTTTAATGTGTTTAGCTACCTCTGCAGTAAGGAATCTTGATTTTGCCTACCAAAGGTACTATTAAAGAGACAAACATGGAACAAAAACAAAATACTATGCCAGCAAAGACACTGAATACCATGAGTCATAAGTTGTAAACAAACAAACTAGTACTTTACCGCAACATGACCAATGCCCTCAAGTTCCCAGCTCAAGTTTGTCTACCACATCCAGAGGAATCTAAGCCATAGATCAAAGAAGCTGGTAAGTGTCTCCTGACAAATGGGTGCTCCAACAGTTTTGAAGCAGTGGGCCTATCATCTGGATTAAGTTGAACACATTGGCGGATAAAATCAGCAGCATCTCTTGACAGTGAGTCGGGAATGTCTGGCTTTAGTCCATTGCCAATCTGATAAAATGCCTGTGCCTGCAAAATTGGAAAAACAGTTAATCCATTAATCAGCGTATGATTATGCACAGAGGCAGGCAGTAGGTCATCTGTAAACATTTGATCTGGGTGGAAATTAGACTATAAGCAAATTAGAGACACAATACGGTAGAATTGGAATGGAGAGACCATCAAGCATATGATTACAGATAATAAAATAGCCATGGCACTCACCCATTCCAGATTTTGGTAAGGAGGCTGCCCTATAAACATTTCCAAAACAGTGCACCCAAGGCTCCATATATCAGCCGAAGTCCCATAACCATGACACTTTTTGGGATTAATTACCTACAAAACCCACAAAGAGTAGTCAATGAAAGGACATGTGAGAGCCAATAAAAAACTACTGACACGTGATGCACTTGAACTCTCATGTATGCATGTGATTAAAAACAACTGAAGAAACAGTCACACACGTAGCAGACCATCAAAAATAAAAGCATGTGGTACTCATGTTTCATTTAGAATCTCCACCTTTCCCATGCTTACTCAACTACAAATATATAGCAACAATTTGTGTAAATTCCTAGTTACATTGTTCAATTCAAACCACCAAGAGCAACCCGATAATTAAATTTGATGGTATGCTGGTACCTGAACTAAGCTTCCTAACAAAGGCCAGACTATCATTTGAGTAAATTAATGCAGCATCAAAAATGCCAGAGCAACATAATATTAAATTGCCCAAGAGAACTAATGCCCCTACGGAATCTCTCTTCCACAGGAATATTTAAATTTCTTTCTAGATGACATGCAGCACCAATAAAGGATGAAGGGAGAATAATTTTGACCAACATATTTGCCAATATCACAAGGAAATACCAACTGAAAAGACCTACAACTCTTGTTGAGTATGAAATATGAAGACAATGTGGCCCTAAACTGATTTAACTGAAGTTACGGGTTACCGTCTGTCACACTACATGGTCTTGCTGATTACATGCATGGTACTAAATGTCTACGTGTGTCACCGAAATTTCTCCAACACGTGTCATATTTTCAATTTACCGACATGACTCCGACAAGATATCAAAATAGCTGAACAAATGTAAATTTTTTTTACCGTGTTTCCACCGACACGATTCCAACATACCGATATTTCCCCGACACGTGTCTATTTTTCAACTTATCGAAGTCCGACACGAAATCAACATTTAAAACCATGATTACATGAAGAAATGAATGACTATGGTCCATTGTCCGAGTAAGTATGAAACAGACAACGCTTAACTGTGATAAGCTAACCATTGAGAGCTTATAATGTTTTTTATCTTGCTCAAAGAAGAGATGATTGTGTCTGCTTCTAAATTCAAACCATACACGATTCCTCAAAATCCAGTCACTCGCAGTTCTTCCCAGCTTTGAGTCAAGATATTACTAGTTTGACCCACTTCAAAGGGTTAGGCCACAACTGAGATAACTTTGGTACAAGTGGCAGCCAAGGAACCATTTGATTAGTTCTGTACGGAGCAAAACTGGCATAGACGACCAACAAGGCTAGGACTCAAGGGAATGCATTTCTCAAAAAATGATAAAGAAAAGGAAAGTAAATTAAGAAATCCAACAATTACGAACCATTTGCAATTGTATGGTTCTGAAATATACTACACCAAACACAAACTTAAGTTCCCACAACTAAGAACTGATTGAAATTATGTACTGCAACAACAATAATTTTAGACAAAAGCATTACACTTTTACAAGAACTTGCAACCACAAAGAAATGGAAAATGGCAGATATTTTCCAAAAAAGAAGCATTGGTTGTGTGAAAAGAAATTACTAGTGAGGAATTAAAGTTTTTAAAGCTTTATACTGTTTACGTTGTGAAATATAATACAATCAATAATAACTCCCTCTAATCCTTTTGTGATTCGGGAGAACAATATATCGAACTAATCATTAAAAGTTTAAAATGCTACTAACCTCTGGGGCCATCCAAAATACACTTCCTTTGCATGACCTAAGTAAGCCAATTGTAGTTGTCTGGTAGAATGTGAAAATGGCTTATCAGGAAAAATACTGAGACACACAATGCAAAGATTTGGAAACAAAAAGATTATACACCTGCTTTGCCAATCCAAAATCGGCCAGTTTCACAGATCCATTTGCAGTGACCAGTATATTAGCACATTTTATATCCCTGTTGAAAGAAGTACAGAAATAAATAACAGGAATATGGGGAGTGTAGGCCTACTTTGCTATGCAACTCAGAAGCTCAATTTTTTTTTTTTGGTAGAAACTCAGAAGCTCACTTCTAACAATATTAAACCTTTAAGCAAAATCTAAGTATTGGAGCCATTGCTAGCTCAAGATTTGATCTATAGTTTTCAAGTACAATTGACTGAAAAGTTTTTTGCCTATACATCAGTATAGAGCACAAAAAACAGGTTCCATGTCAATAGGCAAGATGCCTACTCAAACAAAAGATCCAAACAAAACGAAAAGAAATAATAATATAGGCTTAACCCAAGTCCACAGAGCACCCCAACCACTACCCTCCCCCCCCCAAAACAGCATTTTCAATGTAGATAATGGTCTACTTAAAAATGTCGTCACTCCATATTGTCCACAAGGCAGCATGAATGTGAGTTATCTTGCTCTTTGAATGCTTGATAGCAATGCAGTGTTTTTAACTTGACAAAAAAATTATACATTAGATGAAAAAAATTTATCTTTTGTTTGCACTCTAGTCCAATCTTTATTACACACAGTTTACAAAGCTACTGATTATTACGTAGATAAAAAATTATCTTTTGTTTGCACTATAGTCCAATCTTTATTACACACACAGTTTACAAAGCTACTGATTATTACGTAGCCGAACTCTGATTTCCTTGAACAATTTGGCCCAAGCTAATCTGCAATCATGTCATTAAAGAAACATGTGATTCTCAAAGTCTTCCTTTTTCCTTACACTTATGAGTCCCCAATCAGGACTCCATGAGGAGCTGGATAGCATGGCTTGTGCATGAAAGAGAAGGAACTTTCAATTTGAAGATTAGATTAAAACAAGTTCGTAATTCATACTGTTTTTGTGGGCCTACTCCTATTTTGCTTGGAGTTGGCACTTGCCACATATTTATTATTGCATGGTTAATTTGGAATTTCGAGATTGTAGTCATGGATTCAGCTTTTGTGTGCTATTTTGAGTGCATTTGCTTGTGAAATTTTTTTCCCTAGGGTATTTTATTACTATGATTGTATGTTTCTCAAAGATCATATCATCACATGCAGGTAATGATCAACAAGAAGCATGGAATGATCAACAAGAAGGAACTGTCATCTGAAAATGTTGCTGCTCACTGATTAAGGTTCTTTAGTTCAGGATTTTGTCAAATGCTAGATTCCTCATGTAGCCAATCATACCATACTACCATCTTCGTCTAGAACAAACCAAGTAGAGTAAGGCTTTTGCAGGCCATTATTCTTGTTCTCAATTCTAATGGTTCGATTTCTGATTCCCAAAGGGAAATGCATCCTTAACCCCTCTTTAGATGTAGAAAAAGAAAAATAAACATAAGTAGAAAGTGATATTAGTATTCTAATAGCATTGTTATTCCATTTGAAAATGATTTCTTTTAAAGATGAATAGTGTGTATAATGAGATATTTTAGTTTAAATGAAAAATGAAATAAGTATCAAAATAAGTGTAAAATATGTAGAATAATAATAATAAACTTGATTATTAAGATATGCATCTAATTTAAAGTAAGTGTACATCATATTATATATGTATTAATTTTTAAATAAAAAATAAACACACCGTATGCATACATGTATCAAAATAACTTAGTAGAATAACTTTATTCCATCTTTTCCGTAGAATAACTATTCTGAAATAAGTAAATTAAAATATGAATTACTATTCCAAATTTATTCCAATTTTTACACAACCAAACGGAATAATAATTCCCATTCTAGATTTATTCCGGGACTTGATCATGGACTAGGAAAGCTATTTGTTCTTTGTTGTGTTATTGAATATTTCATTGTTTTTGCATCATCTCGCTGAATCCCTATTTGATAAGCTCTTCTTTTAGTTAATTTTTATTTTCATAGTTTTTTTCCTTATTTTCTTAGTATTGTAGCAAGCACGTGCACAAAGATAGAGTTGGGGCAAGTGAAGCACTAGACCTGACTGAAACTAAAGTGGTCAAATGTTCCAGAGGGAAAAAGCTGGTAAACTGACACAACTAGGCCAGAACAAGTACGATCTGGATTGCCCATTTGCCCAAACTGAACTCAAGCTTGTGTGGCCTGTATTCACTTAGTTAGCCACTTAAGTAACATGATCTGGTAAATGACTAGCTATTTCCTCTTTGCGGGACTTAAAATTTTGAAGGCTAGAAGATTCCCAACAAAATGTCCGCATCAGTGTGGGTAGGAGACAACATCAACGCCACTGTAGGTACAAAATGTTGGCAAAGGTGAGGTAACACTGCTTGGGTAGTGCATGTTCACTCAACTCACTACATGATTCACATGATGCAGTAACTGACAAGGAAGTTCCTCATCTTCATAGAAAATGGAATTTCAAAGGCCTAGCAGATGCCCAACAAAGTGTCCACAGCAATATAGGTAGAAGACACCATCAACAGCAGTGTAGGGACAAAATAAAAGCAAAAGTGAGGTAGCAGTAATACTTGCCATTGACAACAAGGCTCACAAATGAAATCACATAGAATTGTAAAATTCTTGGTACAGGTTGCTAACATGCCTCAATATACAAGTGCCTATCTGAACTTCTGAATAGACAAATTCAAGGCAACAATGATTATATGGGATATCAGCACATTTTTTATGCAAATCATCCAGGCATAAGTGTTTAATGGTGAACATTAAGATCTCTTAATTGTAATATAAACTATTTACGATTCTAGTTTTGATTAAGTAATTGGATAAATAACTCTGAGAAGATTGTTGGCTTTTGTTGGGTAAAACATAGTGATGTTAACTCCCTGTATCATGCATCATCCAACCACCAATGGAATCCAAACATTCTTAAATGCTCCTCCAAAAAAAGGCTGCTACAACAAGTACAAAATATATTCTTCTAATTGACATGACATTGTAATGTAATGTTTGTTTTCAGCTCAATATTTACAAAACCAAGCTTAAACAAGATTTGTCCATGCAAGGTGCTTGATTCTAGCTCAACAAGCAACCAGTGAAGCCAAGCTTGAACACACTTGCATGCAGCTCATTGTGACACATTTCTTGCCCACAATTTGGATGATATTTTAAACCTAATGTCATGCTAGAATTGGCCTGCACCTCTTTGTAATATTTGGTGTACATCCCGCAGCCTAAATATTTGAATTTTCCCCAAAAGCTTAGAAACAATACATAGCATCAAAACATGAAAATACTGTAAATTTCACGATCCCTTTCTTGCCACAGTTGGATACAAGCATACAGTTGGAGACACATATTAAAGAGAAGTGACCAAAAACAACTTAAATTAATAACACCTATACAACTTTATAATCTGGACTGAAGTAACAATAATCATGTAAAAATGCATTGCAGCTAGATAGATCAAGATCAGAGAAGCATCAAGTAGTATTACCTGTGAACAACATTCCGGCTGTGGAGATACTTCAAACCATTCAAAATTTGTCTTGTATATGATGAAACTTGAGAATCTCGCAAGTCATACTTTTTATAAAGAGATGCAAGAGAGCCTTGTGTGACAAGCTCAAGGAAGACATACAATTTTGCTTCTCTCTGAAAATAAATTTGTATCACATTATCTGACAAAAACAATCATAATCTTCAAAACGAGATGGTAGAACGTACTAGTTAATGCAACAAATGTAAGTATCTGAAGTACAGTGAACTACAGGTCTAAAAGTACAATAAACTACAGTTCTAGAAGTACAAAGTCACAATGATGTCCATCAATTAACATGACATGCTACAAAAAATGATCAAAATGAATAAAAAGTTGAAAACAATTTTAGCAGTATATCAAACTCCTTTAAAAAAGAAAAATCACATGGATGATAAGATGGGTCAGAATATTTTCTCAAGAACACGTGTTTAAAAAATAAAAACAAACTTCTAGTCTATAACCCGAGTCCACCCATAATACTTGCTTATGCTTATTTACTCATTACTCTTGTTAGTGTCTTCTCTTAGAATTCAGAACGGAGAGCCTAAAATTAAGAATGAATATTGCCTAGTATTCAATACAATTATACTACTAGATAAATTGTGGTAGTCAGAAACCAAGTTAAATTGTAAGTGCCAATATTATACACTTTTTTAAATGACTGCCCCATTCTTAACTGCTATAGTCATAAATGATAAAAATAAAAGCCGAGGTGATGGAAGCATCTTCAATTTTTCTTGCAGCTATGTCGTTAATAATTTGTGAACAAGGATTACGAAATAATTAGGCATGTGCCCATGTAAAATAAGATGCTCATGGGGTAAAAGTTCCAAAGTCATTAAAAAACATGCAAAGACATCATCTTTTGTTAAATAAATTAACTTTTTAATCTTAGGTGATTGTTGGACTAAATTGAAAGCAGCAATCTAAAGTGGGCTAGGTCATGAAGCAATTTCAACTGTAACCTGTTTGGAATTCAATATCTATGGGCCAATCCTTCACTTGAATAGATGACAAAATACAGTAAATAATTATGACCAGTACCATATTTCTTTTATGATATACATAGTGGTTCAACAGGCAAAGATATGTTTATACTGCAATTCGGATAAACCTACTGTTATGAGAGAAAACCAAGAAGTTCTCTATTGATTAGTAGGGATTATATATATATAGGTATTAGACATCCCTTAGATATACAGATATCCAATAGCCTGTTTAACCATAAAATACATCCTTAACTATTCTAACACTCCTCCTCAAACTAGAGCATACATATCAACCATGTCCAGCTTGTCACATAAAACTCAAACACACCCATTGTAAGACCTTTAGTGAATATATCTGCTAGTTGCTCTGAAGAGTGCGTACATGGAGTAGATATAACTCCATTCATAACCAGATCTCTCATAAAGTGGCAGTCAACCTCAATGTGCTTTTTTCTTTCATGAAAGGTGGAATTGTTTGCAATAAAGATTGCAGTTTGATTATCATACCTCATAGACATAGGCACCTCAACATCACACCCAAGTTGCTCAAGCAGTGACTTCACCCACATCATCTCACACACAGTCTAAGCTATAGATTTGTACTCTGCCTCTACACTAGATTTGGACACCACATTTTGTTTCTTGCTTCGCCAAGTGACCAAATTGCCTCCCACATAAGTACAAAAACCTGACGTAGATTTTCTGTCACCTCTATCACCTACATATCCTGAATCTCAGTAAGCCTCAACTCTAGTGTGATTATTTTTCCTGCATACTAGATCCTTTCCTGGCGCCCCTTTCACATAAGATAAGACCCGAAAAGTACCTGTCCAGTGTACCCTCCTACGCTCATGTATAAACTGACTCAGAAGACTGACTTCATAAGAAATGAGTTTGCCAATCAGCCTCTGATATTGACCAAGATCCTCCAGTAGCTCTGAGCTGCTATCTCAAAAAGGTGGTGACTGCACGATAGGAGGGCTTTCTGGTTTGCATCCCAGAAGGCCTGTCTCCTTTAAAAGATCCAATACATACTTCCTCTGTGATAGAGCCATCCTACCATGTCCATAGGCAAACTCGATCCTCAGAAAATAGCGATGCTTTCCCATGTCTTTCGTCACAAAGTGTCTGTGAAGATGGACCTTTACCTCTGTAATTCCTTCTATATCACTCTCAGTCACTAGAATGTCATCCACATATACAACCAGTATGACACATCCACGACCTATGCGCCTGTAAAACACTGAGTGATCCACTACACACCGCTGAAAACCACCATTAAGTACTGCCTGGCTAAACTTCTCGAACAACGCCCTGAGACTTTGCTTTAGCCCATAGATAGCCTTTCGTAATCTGCACACACAATCCTCCCCCTGAGCAACGTACCTTGGAGGCTGCTCCATCAAGACTGTCTCAGTCAGATCTCCATAAAAGAAGACATTCTTGACATCAAGCTAACACATATCCTAGGAATTATTCAATGCATGAGACAACAGCACCTAGATAGAATTGAGACAAGCAACCGGTGAAAATGTCTCCTCGTAATCAATGCCATATGTCGAAGTAAAACCCCAAACAACTAGTCTAGTCTTGTATCTGTCAATGCTGTCATCTGCTTTGTATTTGATAGTATAGACCCACTTGTAGGTGACCACTATAGCCCTAGTAGTGCGGGCCACTAACTCCCATGTACCACGACTAGTAAGTGTCTCAATCTCCTCATCCATAGTAGCCTTCCAATGTGGAAGAGAAATTGTCTCCTCATAATGCCTAGGAATAGTTTGAGAAAGAAGGGACAACGCAAAACTATGAAAACGAGAATGTAGAATATCATAAGATACAAAGTGAGAAATAGGATGAACTGTACATGAATGAATAACTTTCCGAAGAGCTATAGGCATGTCTGAGGAACTGGTAGGCGGATTTGCATCAGCAAAGGATGGTCCGCCGTGAAGAGGTTCTGGAGGATGCTGCCGTCCGCGATACACCTGCAAGTACGAAGAAGCTAGTGGTGGAACAGGTGGTGTAGACTGAGGATCAGCATGTTGCAACTCGACAACCGAGGGACCAGGGACAGACACACTGGATGGTGGAGGAACACTATAATATGGCTCAGACTCAAAGAAAGTAACATCTGTAGAAATGTAATACCGACGAGTGAAGGATGAAAACACCGATAACCTCTTTGAGTTCGCAAATAACCAACAAAAACACACTTTATTGCACTTAGAGACAGCTTGTCCAACCTAGGGAAAAGATCCTGAACAAAGGTCACACACCCAAACACCCTCGGTGTCAGACTAAATAAGGTGGATTCTGGTTGCAGACGACGAAGTGGAACCTCCCCACCAAGTGGGGGAGCAGGCGTCCTATTGATAAGATAGGAGACTGTAAGCACAACATCAGTCCAAAAATGTTTTGAAACCTGCATATGCACCATAAGTGTACGAGTGACATCTAGAATGTGCCTATGTTTACGTTCTGCAATTCTTATTTTGCTGTAAGGTATGAGGACAGGATGTCTGATAAAAGATGCCCAGTGAAGTACACATAGAAGTGATGTTAGAATGCATAAACTCAAGTGCATTGTCAGTTCTCAAAAACTTAAGAGTCACATGGAAATGATTTTTTATTTCATTAAGAAAATTTTTAAGTACATCATGAATATGACTTCGATCTTTTAACAAATATATCCAGGACACTCGAGAAAAATCATCAACAAAAACAACGTAGTACCTATGACTCGACACAGACTGGACTCTAGATGGACCCCACACATCACAATAAACCAACTCGAATGTTGTGTTACTAGACGCAAGACTCAACTGTTTAAGCGAAGCATAATTGTTCTTACCTAACTGACACGACGCACAATCAAAACGAGACACAGACTGCCACGATAAGGCCTGCTGGAGTTTCTAATAAGATGGATGTCCCAGTCTATTGTGCCACAAGGAAAAGGACTCAACAGTAGATGTTGTAGAAGCCAAGTCTTGAGGAATCTCATCACGAACTAGCAGGTACACTCTATTTCCTCGATCACGACCCAAACCAATCCTCCTCCCCGTCTGCAAATCCTGAAAGGTACAATGAAAAGGGAAAAAGACCACACAACATTTTAGTTGTTTTGTAATAGCACTAATGGACAATAAATTTACAGGAAAATCAGACATAAAAAGGACATTCTCAAGTGATAACTGTAAAGACGCGTGGACCACCCCTTCATCAGAAACTGGACAAGTTCGACCATCAGCAATCGCGACGGTTCGAATATCAGATAACTGGGACATTTGTGTAAACAAACTACGAGTACCTGACATGTGGGAGGAGGCACCGGAATCAATAATCCAGAAGGAGTCTCTCGAGGCAAATAAGGCACTAGTACCTGAAGTGCAGGCATGTGTAGCTGTGATTGTGGAGTCAGTGACCTTTACCTACTGAAGCCGCTCGTAATCAGCCTGTGATACAGTGAATGTTTGTGGCTCAATAGTAACAGCAGATATGGGGGCCTCTGTAGTAACATTAGTCGTCTGAGGACGACCAATAATATCCCAACATCGCTCAACTCGGTGACCCAACCGTCCACATTGTGTACAACGTGGCCATCCTCCGGTATCGCCACGACCACGTCCTCCTCGAGCACCACCACGTCCACGTCCACCGATGACCACCATGACAGAAGGCTCTGACACTGTATGAGAAGCAATTGTAGACACCCGCATAGCCTTGCTGAACGTGGTATGAAGATCTGATAGTACATCAGTAGCCAGTACCTGTCTCCGAATTTGTGAACTGAGATCGGGATTCAGGGCAGAGAGACACAACAACCACTAATTCTTCACGGTACTAACGTAAACGGGTGATATCAACTGTCAGAGGCTGATGAACATCCAACTCCTTCAGTAAAGCTCGAAAAATAGTGAAAAGATCCTGGACAAATCTGTCCCCCTGCTGTAGAGTGAAAAGCTGCTTATAAATCTCACAGACTCTGGAAATATTCTTTTCATGCCTATATATGAGTCGGAGGGTATCCCAAATCTTCTTTGCTGGCCGTAATGATATGACACCACGTGCAACAGAAGGCTCCATACTATTTACCATCCAAGTAATAACCGCCGCATCATTGGCCAGTCAATCTTCGTAAATCTCAGATTTGACATCCAGAGGAGAATCTGTAAGGCGCTTCAATTTTCTGTGTGTCAAAACAAATGTTTTGAAACTCTAGGATCACAGATGATAGTTACGACAAGAGAGTTTCTCAAAGGTACCACTCATGTTTTTAACAAACGAATCACGAGATGACATCATCACTGATTTTCAATAGTGAATCACATATAGATGGTCTGAAAACTACGAAGAAAATAAACCAACTGCTCACCAAGGTGTGTGAATGTGACGTATTCACACACAACACCAACCGGAGATGGACAATGGGCCTAAAACATGGCCTGGAAGGACTAGACTGCCCTAACAATGGAACGCGAGGAGCGACGGGGCATCACTGGTGGCAGAACATGCATCGGTGACGCCGTACAGCCGACGACGGCGGCGGAACAGCCGACAACGGACTGCAGGCCACGTATGGGCCTGCCGGCAGCGGAAGGTGCCTTAGGGCACACAGGCAGGGAGTCCGGGGGCAGAGGGAAGGCGGGAGGTCACGTCCGGCAACAGGACAGGCGACCGACGGCGGCGAAAGCGACGACTGACGGCAAGGACGACAGTGGCAAGCAATTAGGGTTTTTTTTGTGGTTTTTCCCTGCACTCTGGTATCATGTTATGAGAGAAAACCAAGAAGTTCTCTATTGATTAGTAAGGATTACATATATATATGTAGTAGACACCCCTTAGATATACGGATATCCAATAACCCGTTTAACCATAAAATACATCCCTAACTATTCTAACACCTACAATATCTTATGATCACAAAAAGAAGATACCAACAGCAGCATGCTTACAAGGAAATTGATTGCAATGGAAAGCAGCACAATATATGCTCAGATTAATATAAGTATTACATTGGAAAATAAATATTAACTATGATGCACGTACAGAAGATCTTAAGACTACCAAAAAGGGGGGCACAATTACCGTATCTGTTCCTAGGTACTGAACAATGTTCTCGTGTTCAAAATTACTTAGAAAGCCAATCTCCTGAAACACACAAGTATGAGAAAATAAATAACACACTCCTCATAGACATATGAGTAATGCCCAGTAGACAACAATGATGAAGTTTTTTAAAAGCAAACGGCAGTAAAAACTAGAGATATTGAAATGTTGAATTTATTCAGCAAAATAATCATTATTTAAGGCAACAGCAGCAGCACAAGGCAGAAGACTGTCCCACCCGCTCAAGTTGCTCAATTTCATCACTTCCTTGGTCGAGCAAAGAAATCTCCTTAACAGCGAAAAAATCGCCAACCCTGAAAGAAGAAGAAGGTTCACAAAGAAATAAGTGAAAAGCTCATATTTACAACATGACATCTACCCAATGCAAGCTAATAGAATTCAGACATATTAAGAAACTAACCTAATGTATACGCTACGCATGAGTGAATATTCAATGTTAGCAATAAATAAATCAATCTTGCAGAACAAACAGAATTTAGCAGCAAAAAATATTATTAATTCTGTAAAAATAATTTTTTTAACACCCACGTGAAAATGATATTTTCAGATTTTTGTAAATCATACAGATAACATTGAATGTCTTCAGATAAAGAGATAATATGTTCCAATACCAATTTTTAAAGGATATTTCCCATTTTCCCCCTTCTCACAGGCTTACCAACATTTTTAAATGCACTGAACTTTTTGAAGAAAACTCCATTTTCAGAACATGCATTAGAATATTTTGGTTAACAAACAAATGATTCAAGATATCTTTTGATACAGTGTCC
Organism: Posidonia australis; assembly: GCA_024699735.1. Classification (NCBI taxonomy): domain Eukaryota; kingdom Viridiplantae; phylum Streptophyta; class Magnoliopsida; order Alismatales; family Posidoniaceae; genus Posidonia; species Posidonia australis. Next base: position 5,385 of record JAMKQA010002155.1, on the reverse strand, counting down.
ACCATTTAGTTGCTTCGCTTCTTTAAATATTCATTTGAAATTTACTTGCACCACCATTCAAGATATCTTTTGATACAGTGTCCACCATTCAAGATATTTTCTTGATACACTTTAATTTTGTTTTTTTAGTAGGAAATAAACTTAGGAGCCATTTGAAACTAGTTATTATGCACATGATTCGCCGTTTTTGCAGAGGCTAGCCACATGCAATTTCTGCATGTCTATTATTGGAAGCCACTTTTTGGCTTCTACTTCCACACAGCAGCACTTCTCCTGGTGGACAGTTGGAATTGCTTCTGTGGTTCACAGAAGCACTTCCACGCATCAAATGCTACCTAAAATCAGAATCGCCTTAAAAAAATTTATGATATTTTGAGATTTTATTACGTATAAAATAACAAAAGCAAAGTTATTAGTTATTACAGTTTGAAATATATAAGTTGATATAGGAATGAATTAGTAGTATTATATTTGGGATAAGGACAAAAGAAAATGAGAGAAATACAATTTTTGTTTGAGGAGTAAAATTAGTAAAAAAAAAATCTACACAATATTCGAGACTATAGATACGTAAGTCAAGTGTCACAACATAAGATACTCAAATCAACTTTACTATTGAGAGTTGTAATTTGTGAAACATTTTTGGTATGCATCCAACTTATGAAGGCATTTTTAGGAAGAATTGGCAGAATAAAAAGGCTGTAGTTTTAAATATGAAGAAAAGGTTATAGAAACGAAACAAAGAAACCAATAGCTGTTGCTCTGCTTTGGTGCATCTAAATAATGCTATACTGGAGGATCTCCAATGCTTGGATACCATGCTAAAAACGCAGTACTCTGTATTGCCTTAATATTAGGGTTTTTCGTCATGTATGATATTAAAGAATAAGGTCTAGAGAAATTTAATGCATTCATCAACCACAATGGTCCTAATTCTGAGCTGCTTAAGTGGGAAGAATTAGGTATAATTCAAAATGATGAAGAATCCATTGGCACAAATACAAATATACCTAGACTGCAAGTTACCCTTCTTTTCAAGCTACCAAACTACAGACATTGAAAAGTTTGATCAAGTTAAAGGCACCACTAAACAATACCAATAACATTATATAGGAGAACTACAAGAATCACGTAGTCTTCTTGGAAGGGCAAGATAAATTTTAGTTAAAGAGCTTCAGCAGAGAGCAGTAACTAGTTTCAAATTGTAATAACTTAAATGCATATTCTAGAAATGACAAGTTTCAAATTGTAATATCTTAAATGCATATTCTAGAAATGACAGAAGAAAACCACAAAGGGCCTGAATCACGTACTCGCTGAAAGCTTCATACACTACCCCATAAGAGCCCCTCCCGAGCTCCTGTCCTCTAGTCCACTGCCCAACGTGCGGTTTGCATCTAGCGTAGGGTGAGATGACATAGATCCCCTCTGTGGTCGTGCTCGAACAGTCATCATCATTCGAAGTTGTCGTGAAGGAGGTCGACCCTGTAAATTCTCCGCCTGCTGGAACAACAAATCTCAGCTCTTTATACTCTTCAGAAACACCTTCATCCTCCTCTTGAATTCGACTATCATAGTGCAAGACAGAAGATTTCCTCCCCAACTGCTCCGTAACACGGGCACCGCTCTCGTCTTCAGGTGCAAACGAGTTAACTAAATCCCAAGCCGTGATCGTCTCATCAGCAGCAGGAAGATACATCCTTGGAGGTGGGGGAAGATACGAAACAGTAGCCAGAATTGGTGGACGAACACCTTTAATCCCTCCACCACTTCCACGCCCTCCAGAATCACCCAGATCTATTGAAACATTAGGGCTTTTGGCAGACTCCAGCTCCTCTCCATTACAAACACTACAAGCAACGCTAAACAAATCTGAAATTACATTGCTCTGGTCTTCTTTCTTCTCCTTTGCATCCTCCTCCTCCTGCACCCTTTTCAGCTCTTTCCCCAAATTGCAGAGCTTGGGGGAGGGAGGAGAAGAAGAGGAACAATCCAAACAAGAACCATCTAACATCGGAGACTCTGGCAGAAAATCAGAAGGAGGAGAAGAGGAACGATCCAAACAAGAACCATCAAACAACCGAGACCTTGGCAGAAAATCGGAAGCACACCTTGCCTTCTTAGTTTCCCACGCCCGAATGGGAATACCGAAATCGTCCGGGCTGCAGAGCCCGAGGCTACGGCAGAGCAGCTCCAGCTGTCCGTCATCCTCCCCGTTAATCCTCAGACTGACCTTGTCGGCGTAGATATCAAGTGACCTACTCCTCAGGCTCCCCTTCCCACTACTCTCCGCGTCACAGCCGCCGTTCTCCGCCGCCCAGTCGTATTCAATGTGCCTCACCGCGTTCGTCCGATCCAACCTCGGCAACCTCTTCTGCTGCTGCTTAAGCCTGCTGGCCTCCCCGCTCCCGACATCCGCCACCGCTTCCGACGACGACGACGACGACGACTGCAGCGTCGACGACGACGACTGCAGCGTCGACGTCGGGGATAGCGGCGGAAGCTTCTTCCTCCTACTGGACCGGAAGATATTCATCGGGGTGTCGGATCGAGGAGCCACCACCGCCCATCAGAGGCGGCGTGGGGGCTTTTGCTAGGGTTTCGACGAAATTGCGTAGATGGTGTGATGGATTTGCCTCTTGTGGTGATGCTTCTTCGGAGCTTCCACCAAGGTACGAAGTACTGTACCACCGTGACGCCACCTCTGGTGTGGAATACAAAAGAGGATGGTGGGAAGAGATGAGGAAGAACCCAGCGTTGACCAGAGGAGGACATCTAGACATATAAAACGGACCGGGTCGGACTGACGGTCATTTCCCGCGCACAGCACGAAGCGGCCCGACCCGACCTGGGAGGTTTCCACGGGTCGGACTGGGTCTATCCGGTGGGCCCCCATGAGCCGGCCAGTCTGGCCCGACACGGCCTGCGGCCTGCGGCCTGCGACATGTCGGGCCTAGGCCAAATCAGGCCCGAGCCGGGTCCATTTTCCATGTCTAAGGACATCGACGAAGGCGACAAAAATAACACGTTTTGTATTTTGAGGTTTCATTTTTTTTTTACGTTTTATTACATTTTACACAGGAATGGGTAGACAAGGAAATCAGGCCGGACTGGCCCTAGGTCGCTCAGTCTTGCCTAGGTCTGGCATGGCACGGGTAGGGGTGGACACCTAAACCGTCAAAATCAGTTAACTGAACCAAATCAAACCATTTTTAGCTGTTCGATTCGATTTTTCAAATTCAGTGGTTTGGTTTGGTTTGGTTATATTACAAACCGAACTATATTGTTCGATTTGTGGTTTTAAGGACGGTTTAACCGAACCGAACCCAATATAAACTATATATGTTAATACGTATATTAAATATTTAAAAACAAATTATGTATCTTTTAGAACCATAGCTCGAATCATAGTCATTCTTATGTATCTTTTAATAGATTATTTTTTTAACTAATTGTTATCGGAAGTTAAATAAAAACGTTTTTGGTCATTTTTATGTATCTTTTACCAAACTATTTTATATTTGATTCTTGGATTCAATAAACTTCACTACTGTAATTCTATCATAACATGATACATGAAAATTTCATATTACGAGGAATTATGATTTCTATTTAAATTTTGCAGTATTAGATGTGGTTATTGTCATTATATCTCATATTTAGTTATATTCTTTCATTTTTAACTATCAACATTTTATTTTTTTCTATATGTTTTATCAAATGGTTAAACCACAAACCGAACCGAACCAAACCGATTTTGAATGGTTCGGTTTGGTTCGGTTTCACTAGATAAAATGATTCAGTTCGGTTTGAAAATTTTCAAACCGAATTATATGGTTTGGTTTGTGGTTTTGTCATAAACCGAACCAAACCGAACCGTGCCCACCCCTAAGCACGGGCCCGATAATTCTATCCGTGGGCCGGGTCCGGTCAGGCCCGTTGTGGACCGTGGGTCGTGCCGGACTTAAGGGTCAAGTCCGCAAAGGTTCATTTATTAGGTCCAATTTGACCCGTAAAACAGTCTGGATCAGGCCAGTCTGTATACAAAAAATTTAAAAAAAACAAAAAAAAAATACAGAAAGGAGTACAGGGTCGGGTTAAAAAAAATACTACTGAGCCTGATCCATTTAAAAAACAAAAAAAAAGGGAATACAGCCTAACCTGTTAAAATATATATATATATACCACAAGGCTTAAAAAAAAGAAGATGATGCAACTTACATTGCATTTAATCGTTTGACAACGGCTAAATAAATGGTTATTGCATAATTCTTTGTTTTTTAAATTTAAAATCCACTCCATTTATCCTATAAATACCCTTCTATTCCATTTATTTTTCTTCACAACTTAATTTTCTCTTCTTCAGTACAACTTTCTCCTAACTTTCAAGTGAGGATTTTCAAGTGAAGATTTCACTGTTTGGTTTGGATTCCATCCCATCTTCTACTCTCCAATCTCCACGCGACACCATTTGAGCTAACAACATCAAAATTTCTCTACTTCTACTCTCTCCAAATTCTTTACTTCTAATCCCTCCATTTTTGGGTTTTGATTTTTATGGGTTAAGGGTTTTATTATTTTATATTAATTTTTTATAGTAAAATGAAAAATGTTGGTAATGTTGGTAGCCATGACTATATCCCTAGTATGGAGTCAGATCAACCTTAGTTTACCCCAACACATACTACACAGTCCACAGCGACTAAAAAATCTAGGAAACAAAATTCTTGTGTTTGGGAGCATGTTAAAATAGACTCTGTAGATCAAACTAGGTGTTATTATAATTATTGTAATAATACATACACATGTCCTAGGGGAGGAGTGTAGGTAATATATCTAGACATTTACGAAATTGTATATCTAAACATAATAAAGATGATGACACAGATTTAAAACAATCGAAATTACAAGTAGGATCTAGTGGTATAATTAATTAGAAATATAATACAGAAGAAGTTAACGAAGGAATAACTAAATTTAAATTAAAAGACGAACAACCATTTTCTTTTTCTGAAAATAAAAATTTTGAATCATGTATGCAAAAATATTTAAATCCACAGTTTAAAAGTTTTTCTAGAAATACAACAAGAAATATAATTTATAAGACATTTAAAAAAAAAGATTTAATTGAAATATTTTTTAGTTTATTATGTAAAATATCATTAACATGTGATGTTTGGACTGGTCCAAATAATATTTCATATTTATGTTTAACTGCACATTTGATAGACATAGAATTAGACATGGAAAACAGGCCGGGCCGGGCCGGCCCGGCCCACGAAACAGCCGACCTGGCCTGGCACGGCCCATGGCTTGCATCCAGGCCGGGCCGGCGGGCTGACGGCCATTTTCCGCGCACAGCGCGGGCCAGCCCGGCCCAGCCTG
>JAMKQA010002154.1:0-22403 GCA_024699735.1 Posidonia australis | reverse complement strand
GTTCGCCGGAAGCATTTCTCAGGTACGCATCTCCACTCCTTACAATAGAGAGCATGGAACTGGTAGAAAATGCTAGGATTGCATGAAATCTAGGTAAATTTCCTTTCCTAGAATTTATTGTGATTTATTGAGGATTTATGGGCATTTATGCCAGTGGTTGCGTTTTTGGTTGTTTTGATCCTTCTGCCTTTGTGATTTTGTATCTTGATGCTTGGTGAATGGATTTTAGTTTTGTTGGTTGGGTTTTGGAGTAGACTCGAGGGTCTACACCATGTGTTTTATGCAATATTTTTGGTATTTTTTTAGGAGTCCGATCGGAGGTCCCAGTTGGGGCGATTTCGGACGATAGGGTTTGGGCCGTTTTCTGGTTTTGCAGAATTCAGCATACCGAATCAGGAGATTTCGGCATACTGATTCTGTTAGGCATACCGTTTTTCTGTCAGTTTAGGTCCTCTGGTCGGAATTCGGTTTTTCGTTTTTGGACAGTATACCGAATTTGACTTGAGTGTTGACCGTTGACCCGGATTCGGCATACCGAACCAGGGGATTTCGGCATACCGAATCTGATTTCGGCATGCCGATTCTAGGCCCAAGTGAGTTTTGCAGTGTGTTTTCGATGGCTTTCTGGATGTCGTGTTTTGTCCTCGTGAGAGGGGATTGTTGGCCATCAGTGGTGGTCCCTTGGGACACCTGATGCGCCGTTTTGTCGAGGTTTTTTAAAGAATATGAAAATGGTTTGGAAAATGGTTTTGAAAGGAATGTTTGGCTTAGTTTGGAAAATGATTTTCCTGATTTTCTGTTTGTGGGCCGAGGCAGTGTGGGATCGTGTCATCGGGACCAGGGAATGTGATGACATTCTTGGGTGGTCGGGCGCGATATCCCCTGTTGAGGTCGTGGGGATGAGATACCTGATGATGAGGGGCGTTGGGTCCTGGAGGTATGAGACTCCTTGACTATCATCTCGAGGCTAAGGTTGTGGTCCACGGGTTGAGGTGTCTTGTGGCATGATGGGGAGGTATGATAATCCTACTGTCGTTGTGAGCACTGAGGCTCGGGTGTTGTCAGGTGTGGAGGTATGACACTCCCTCCTGACCACCGTGTGTGGAGGACGCCCTAAGGAGGCGTGCCCTGTGGTGGCCAGTGTGGGTGGGACACGTGCCCCGTAGCTGGTAGCGTCCTAAGAAACAGGATAGCTTTCCCATGGAGGGGTTGGCTTCTAAGGGTTCCCCTGAGAGAGGGGAATCGCAGGACGATGATCGCAACTACACAGGGTGGCTTCACTGTGGTAGTGCAGAACGCTGGGAGTGGCTCCTCGGTGGACTGAGTGTAGCTAGAGTTTGGTTGCCTGGTGCCGGGTTTCACGACTCACTATGTGTGGTTTTCGCCATTGAGGGCTGTTGTTTGTTGTTTTGGGCCAATGGAGCCCTTGTTTGTGGTTTTGGCCAGTGTGGGCCTGGTTTCTGAGGTTTTGAGAAAAGAGTTTACGAAAGGAATTTAAAAGAAAAATTCATTATGGTTTTGTTTTCCGTGGTTTTCGTGGGGTGCGTACTAGGTGACTTTGGTCACTCATGCGTTTTCGTTGTGGTTTTGTTCGCAGGTGCAGACATGCAATTGGTTTAGCGTAGTGCATATAGTCTGGAGTTTGCTAGCTGTACACATAGGTTCCTGGTGGTTGGATATTTTACTGTTTAGCTTTAGTTTTCCCGTAATTTAATTTATTTAAATTATTGTGGAAAATTTGGGGCATGACATCAAGTCTTCATGATAATCTTTCTTTGTCTTTTGCCTTAAAATCTCCTTAACAAAAACTATTGAAAGAAAATATCTATATGCTCCCCCTATCAAAAAATTTATCGTTAATTTTCATTTCCATGATTTCTCCCCCTATCAATATCACAATATTACAATCACAATGATATCACAAAATCACATTAACATCTCAATAATATCACAATATCACAATAATATCTCAGTAACATCACAATATTACACCTTTTCCCCCTTTTCTGTCATAAGCAAAAAGAAATGAGAGTGCATATTTGTAACACCCGAAAATTCATTTAAGTGTAATTATACTTTTTTAATGAATTTTAGAATGGGCGGGTGTTACTAGCATAAGGTTATTTTAGTAATTTTGTAGTTTTGTGCTTGGGCACGATTGTTTAGCCTGTTTTGTGCCTTGTCCCTTGGTAGAGGCACTGTGCATGTACTTCTATGTGCATGGACGTGCAGGTGTGTTGTGTGGCCCATGGTTGGACTGAGGAACTGTGGGTGCATGGGTGCATGCATTTGGTGGTTGGACGCGTGCGCATCTAACCTTTCCTGCGTGTTTAAAAAAGAGGAGAGACGAACGCTTCTTTGGCACGACTCTTCTTCTTCATCCCGTGCACATCTCCCCTTTGCCCTCAAGCTTCTCCTCCACACTTCTCCTTCCTCCTCCATGTCCCCCTTCTCCTTTCTCCACCCAGTGCAAGTGAGTGAGAGAGACAGAGACAGAGAGTGAGAGGGAGAGGTGAAGGTGGTGCTTGGGTGTTTCGGTCGGCCAAAGGACTCTGGACTTCTTCCTTGGCATCGAGTGACCTCGAGGAGCAACTGAGGAAAGCCAATGGTCAGGGTGATCACTGAAGAGCGCGTGGTTGGCTAGAGGATCGTCGACGATCGTCGTAAGGTACACACCTCACTTTTCTTGTAGAAATGCATGAAATTGGTAGAAAATCCTAGGAATGCATGAAACCTAGGTAAATTTATGTTTCTAGAATTTATTGTGAATTTATGGTGATTTAATGGTCATTTATGGTGGTGGTTGTGTTTTGGGTCGTTTCGATCCTTTTGGCCTTATGAATTTATATCTTGAGCTATGATGCATGGACTTTGGTTTTGTTTGTGTGGTTTTGGAGTAGACTCATGCATCTACGCCCATGTTTTATTCATGATTTGTGGATTTTGATTGGTGGGTCCGTCCCCCACTCTCACTTGGGCAATCGAATGGGCTAGGGCTTCGACAGTTTTTCAGTAATCACAGAAATCAATATGTTGTTTTTCGCTAGTATGCCGATTTTGCTTCAAGATTGTCCCCTTGATCCCTAGTTCGGTCAACTAGACATTTTTGGTTCGTCGAATCAGGGAATTTTGGGCGATCGTGTGGCTAATTTAGTGCCTTGAGCCTAGGTTCGGTCAACCATTCCATTTCGATATGCTGAACAGGCTCAAGTTTGTTTTATAGACGTGATTCCAATGTTTTTTTCTAGATTTGGTTTGTTTTGCCTATATTGAGACGAATTGTGGGCCATTAGTGGTTGTCTATTGTGAACACCTGGCGTATCGATTTTATGGATTTTTGAAGGGATATAAAATAGTTTCGAAAAAGGATTTTAAAGAGATATAGCCTAGTTTGGAAAGGATTTCCATGTTTTCTATGTGTGGGCCAAGATATAGTGTACTGTGCTGCTTGGACTAGGGAATGTAACGACATTCTTTGATGGTCAGGTGCATCACCTAGGCTGAGATCGTGGACCAAGATACTGTAAGCGAGTGTTCATCGGGTCTTGGAGGTATGAGACTCCCTTACTATCGTTTACGAGGTCGAGGTTAAGGATCGTGGGTTGAAGTATTGTCTAGACCTGGAGGTATGATACTCTAGTTGTCATCGGACACTGAGGCTCAAGGTACAGTTGGGTGTGGAGGTATGACACTCCCACTGTCTGGGGACTGTGTGGAGGACACCGATAAGACGAACCCTATGGTATTGGCCAATGTGGGAATTTGCACGTGCCCCATTGTTGGTAGCGTCTTGATTGACACAGTCTTCCCAAGTAGGGTTGGCTTTGTGAGGGTTCTCCAGGTGGGAAGACTTCGGGATAGAATCACTCTTTGTAGGGTGGTAAGTCCGTGGTAGTGTAGTGCACCTCTGTGGCTATTTGTGGCTAGAGTTAGTTGCCTAACGTTCAACAACATAACTCAACGTGGTTGTGGTTTTTGGCCAATATGGCCCACGTTTGAGGTTTTGGCCAATTGGGTCGTGTTTGAACTATTTTGGCCTACAGGACTTGGTTTTATTATACAAATGTTTTCCCCTGTATGTTTGTGACTTCAGAAGAAATATGAGAAAGTTTTGGAGTCGAGACTTTGTAGTTTTTGGTCGATAAGGCTCGTGTTTTCAGACTTGGTGAATTTGGTGAAAATGATTTTAAGAATGATTTAAAAGTGAAAACATGGTTTTATTATCTAGATTTTCGTAGGGTGTGTGTTGGATGACTTTTTGATCACTCATGCGTGTTTTTGTGTGGTTTTTAGGTCACAGTTGTAGGCCTGCAACTTTGGACGAGTCTAGTGTAAATATTCGGAGTCTCGTAGCCACACATATAGGTTCCTAGTTGTTAGATACTTTTAATTAGCCTTTAATTTCCTGTAATTTAGCATTTAATTATTATTGAAATTATTTAGGCTAATGTGTTTGTGTAGGTAGCAACATGGGTTGTTACAGATTTGGTGTTAGAGCACCAGGTTCACTAGGTGGCACTAGCCTAGGGTGTCCGATCTAAAGACTTTATAGGATTTTTACATGCATGGTGGTATCTACACCTGTTAGTTTTCTCCATGTTTTTTGTTTGTTTTTCTGACTGCTGTGTAGGTATCTTATTTCCTCTCCTACTATAGAATGCCTCATTGTAATCGTAGCGTGGGCAAGGCCCCTATCGAGGAATCCGAACCTTGTGAGGAGGTTGGATGGAAGGCCATGTGCTCCAAGCTACAGAGCCTAATGCACGGAATTTCTCATGCTCTCGGTAAGGGTAGCTCTAGTGAGTCGTCAGGAGACATGTGGATGCAGCTGCTGAATAAACTCTATTTGTTGATGTTTAGAGGCAAAGGTGGAGCTGAGGAGAGTGAGGCCTAGTTGGAGAAGGTGATGAAGATGCTAGATAGCATGGTGTGTCTTGAGGAGCATTGTGTATGATCGGCGACTTATCTGCTGAAAGGTGAAGCAGATAAGTGGTGGAAGTCAATGAAGTAAATTAAGTTCCTAAACTCGACTACTGTCAGTATCCAGTGGAAGGATTTCGCGGTAGCCTTCTATGAGAAGTACTTCCCTTACAATGAGAAGGACAAGTTTAGCCAAGATTTCCAAAATTTGGAGTAGGAGAATATGTCTGTGCTCGAGTATGAAGTTATTTTTGCCCGTCTGGAGTGTTTCTCTCATGCCTATCCCTCAAAGGAGGAGCGAGCATAGAGGCTTTTTGATGGCCTACAACCAAGGCTGAGGCTGATGGTGAAAGATTGTCAGTGCTAGACAGTGGCAGATATGGTGGGGATGGCCTTTTGCTTTGAGGAGGAATACAAGAAGTTCAAGAAGGGTCATCCCAGAGAGAAGGGTAAGTCTTCCTTTACTTCCTGGTTCTCTTTCTCCGATGTACTGAGTTCTAGTGATTTAGGTGGTCCAGGGAAGAAGATAAAAGGGATGTCTGGTGGTTTTTCTGCAAGCTGGCATAGTTTTGTTGGTGGTAGTGGTACTAGCTCCAATTAGATTGGTTCCAGTGCATCCGAAGGTGGTCAGTGTTTCCAGTGCGGTTAGGTGGGCCATTTTGCTGCTAACTGTCCTTGTTCGCGGTAGGCTTCAAACCCAATGGTGTATTATAACTGTGGGAAGCTGGGGCATACTCAGAGTTTTTGCCTGGATCCCCCTTAAGAAGGTAGGGAGCACACTACAACAACCAATGAAGGGACGAGTGTTCACCATTTCGGCCCTTGATGTTGGATCTTTGGGAGATGTGGTAAAGAGTAAGAATGAGTAGTGGTGTACAACCCTCTATGTAATTATTGTAACCTTTCTTGTATTCTAGACAATTGTCCGATATGTGGATATTGTTTTGTTGATGTGCTTGGCCATTTAGGTTCTTTTCTTATGGTAGGCCGGATGGCCAAGGTATTGTTTGACTTGGGGAGTTCCTTTTCCTATGTCTCTAAGTTTTTCATGGTAGAGATGGAGGATAGCCGACTAGGCTAACCTTTCATCTCAATGTGATGACGCTATTGGGGAAGCACAATTTAGTCTAGAAGTATCTGTGGTTTGTCGGCTTGACATTGAATGGTAGAGAGTTTGATGCCAGCCTTATCATTATGAACATGTAGGAGTTCGATATGATACTCGACATGGGCTAGTTAGCATAGCAATATGCTTTGATCGACTATGCTTAGAGAAGGGTATATTTTGGATCTTCTAGAAATGGTGACTTCTTTGTGCAAGGTGTGTGTTGGGGTGAGCCTAAGCTTGTCATTTCAGTAATGAAGGCTTACAAGTCACTGGCTAAGGGTTGTGTGGGGTATCTGACTAGTATAGTTACCTCCACTTCTCTTGAGTTGGGTGTTCACAACATCCTAGTAGTTTGTGAATATTTTGACGTGTTCCTTGATGATTTGCTTGGAATGCCACCTTATAGAGAAGTAGAGTTCTCGATCGAGTTAGTTCCAAGGTTTGGTACTATTTTAAAGCCTCCTTACCATATGGCACCAGCGGAACTTAGAGAGCTCAAGACCCAGTTGCAGGAGTTGCTGGACAAGGGTTTTATCTGGCCTAGTGTTTCTCCATGGGGAAGGCCTATCTTGTTTGTCGGCAAGAAGGATGATTTTCTTTGGTTGTGCATTGACTACCGAATGCTAAACCGGGTCATGGTCAAGAACATGTATCCCTTGCCCCGACTTGATGATCTGTTTGACCAACTGTAGTCTGCTTCTGTATTTTTGAAGATTGATCTAAGGTCAGGGTATCATCAATTAAGGATACAAGACTCAGACATTCAAAAGACTACTTTTCGGACGCGGTATGGGCATTATGAATTCACGATTATGCCATTGGGCTTGACCATGCACCAATTGCGTTTATGGACCTAATGAACAGGATATTTAGCCCTTTTCTTGACTAGTTTGTGGTGGTATTTGTGGATGTTGTGCTGGTCTATTCCTTGGATGTGGAGACTCACACCTTGCACTTGAGGGCAGTGCTAGATACTCTAAGGTGACATCAGTTATATGCTAAGTTCTCCAAATGTGAGCTCTGGTTGAGTGAAGTTATATTCCTTGGCCATTTGATTTCTGGTGAAGGCATTATAGTAGATCCTACCAAGGTAGAGGCAGTGAGTAGTTGGGAGAGACCCATGACAGTGAAAGAGATTTGAAGCTTCTTGGGTTTGGTGGGCTACTATCGGAAGTTTATCAAGGATTTCTCCTTCGTAGCCGTGCCTTTGACAGAGTTGGCTAAGAAGGGAGTCCCATTCAGTTGGACCCATGACTGTGAAGCAAGCTTCATGTAGTTGAAGGCTCGTCTGGTTTCTACTCACGTGTTGACTCTTCCTTCTGAAAATGATGGCTTTACGATGTATAATGATGCCAATGGTGTGCGGTTGGGTTGGATTTTGTTCTAATGCAGCGTGGCATCACGAGAAGAACTACCTGACCCATGATCTAGAGATGGCTGCCGTGGTGTTTGTCCTTAAGCTTTGGTGACACTATCTGTATGGAGAATAGTTTGAGGTCTTCATCGATCATCAAAGCTTGAAGTATATCTTCACTTAGAGGGACCTCAACTTAAGGCAGCGTAGGTAGGTGGAGTATTTGAAGGACTATGATTTCAGTTTGTCCTACCACCCTAGAAAGGCCAACGTAGTTGCCGATGCCCTAAGTCGGCGTACGCACATGATGGCAAACTTGATGGTCAAGCAGTGAACCATGTTGGAGGATCTAGTGGATTGCAAGCTTAGAAGACAAGCTTGGGGAACGGTTGGTGCTTGGGTGGCTAACCTATCCATCCACCCCAAGCTGGTGGAATTTATTGTCGCCTGCCAGCAATTGGAACCTTTTTTTTAGGCTATCATTGAGAAGTTGGAGGCTAGTGAAGAGCCTCATTTCTTTGTTGAGGCATATGAAGAGTTGATATATGATTTGTGCTTGTATGTGCTCCAACATGAGGAGGCCAGACAGCGGTTGCTAGTGAAGCTCATCGGTCTAGGTACACCATTCACCTAGGGAGTATGAAGATATACTAGGACTTGAAGAGGAATTTTTTGTAGCCTAGCATGAATAGAGATGTTGCTGACTATGTGGCAAGGTGCATGACTTGCCAAATGGTCAAGGCAGAGCACTAGAGACTTGTAGGAACTTTGTAACCTTTGGACATTAACACATCTCCATGGATTTTGTGACTAATTTGCCGTGTACTTAGAGGAAGAATGACACCGTATTGGTGGTCGTGGATCGGCTGACCAAGTCTGCTCATTTCTTGGCTATCCTGGTGAATCTTCCAAAGCACCGATTGGCAGAGTTTTATGTGTCAGAGATTGTTCGGTTGCATTGTGTTCCTGTGTCCATAATGTCTGATAGAGACACAAGGTTTACCTTAAGGTTCTGCAGGAATATACAGGAAGCTTTTGGCACGGTCCTTAACTTCAGTATAGCTTGCCACCCTTAGTTAGATAGTCAAACAGAGAGAACCACCTATCATTGATTGAGTTCACAAAAGGGCTGGGAGAACCACCTATCATTGATTGTGTTCGCCAACAACAATAGCTATCACTTGAGCATTGAGATGGTGCCGTATGAGGCATTGTATGGTAGGCAATGTAGATCACCAGTGTGTTGGAGCGAAGTGGGTGAAAGTCAATTGCTTGATCTTGAGATTGTGGAGTTGTATGTGGACAAGGTAGATCTGATCTGTAGCAGGCTGGTGGCTACATAGAGTCGACAAGAGAGCTATGCCAATTGGAGGTACAGACCATTGAATTTTCTGGTAGGAGACTATGTGTTCTTGATGGTGTCACTGACCAAAGGCATGATGTGGTTCAGAAAGCGTAGCAAACTGATTCCTCGCTATGCTGGCCTGTTACAGATCATGTAGAGTTGCTCCAAGAGAATTTATCCTTTGTGAGGTGGCGTATAAGCTTGATCTATCACTAGAGTTGTCAACTGTGCAAATGTATTTCTTGTCTCTATGCTGAGGAAGTGTTTGGCTGACACATCTCAAGTGATTCTAGTTCAACTAGAGTTGCTCCAAGAGAATTTATCCTTTGTGGAGGATGTTGTCCAGATCATCGATAGGAAAGAACAAGTGTTATGGAACAAGGTGATTTTGCTTATTCTTGTGTGATGGCGACATCATGGAGAAATGCATGAAATTGGTAGAAAATCCTAGGAATACATGAAACCTAGGTAAATTTATGTTTCTAAAATTTATTGTGAATTTATGAGGCTTTAATGGCCATTTATGGTGGTGGTTGTGTTTTGGGTTGTTTCGACCCTTTTGGCTTTATGAATTTATATCTTGAGCTATGATGTATAGATTTTGGTTTTGTTTGTGTGGTTTTGGAGTAGACTCATGTGTCTACGCTCCATGTTTTATTCATGCTTTGTTGATTTTGTTTGGTGGGTTTGCCCCCTACTCCCACTTGGGCAATCGAATAGACTAGGGCTTGGGCAATTTTTCAGTAATCATAGAAATCAGTATGTTGTTTTTCGTGAGTATGCCGACTTTGCTTCCAGATTGTCCCTTTGATTCCTTGTTTAGTCGATTGAATTTGACTGGTCAACTGTTCTGGGTGTCTTGGGTGTTGACAGATTACTTAGTTCAGTTGACCAGACGTTCTTGGTTGCCGAATCAAGGAATTTTGGGACAGTGTGGATTTCAGCTTGCTAATATGGTGCCCTGAGCCCAGGTTTGGTCAACCGTTTCATTTTGATATGCCAAACCAGGCTCAAGTTTGTTTTATAGACGAGATTTCGATGATTTTTCCAGATTTGGTTTGTTTTGCCTATATTGAGATGGATTTTGGGCCATCAGTGATGGTCTATTATGGACACCTGGTGTATCGGTTTTGTGGAATTTTGAAAGGATATAAAATAGTTTTGAAAAAAGGATTTCAAAGAGATATAGCCCAGTTTGGAAAGGATTTCCACATCTCCTTTGTGTGGGCCAAGATACCATGTGCTGTGCTACTTGGACTAGGGAATGTAACGGCCTTCTTGGGTGGCCAGGTGCATCACTAAGGTTGAGGTCGGGGACCAAGATAAGCAAGTGTTCATCGGGTCTTCTAGGTATAAGATTTCCTAACTATCGTTTACGAGGTTGAGTTTAAGGACAGTGGGTTGAAGTATTGTCTAGATTTGGAGGTATGATACTCTGATTGTTTTCAGACACTGAGGCTCGAGCTACAGTCAGGTGTGGAGGTATGACACTCCCACTGTCTAGGTACTGTATGGAGGACGCCAATAAGGCGAACCCTATGGTGTTGACTAGGGTGGGAACTTGCATGTGCATTGTTACTGGTAGCTTCCTGATTGATAGGACAGCCTTCTCAGGTAGAGTTGGCTTTGTGAGGGTTCTCTAGGTGGGAGGACTTTGAGACGGAATCACTCCATGTAGGGTGGCAAGTCTGTGGCAATGCAGTGCACCTCCATGGCTACTTGTGGTCAGAGTTAGTTGCCTGGCATTAGGCAATATGACTCAGTGTAGTTGTAGTTTTTGGCCAATACGGCCTACGTTTGAGGTTTTGGCTAGTTGGGTCGTGTTTTGTACTGTTTCGCCCTATAGGGCTTGGTTTTGCTATATGGATGTTTTCCCCCATATGTTTGTGACTTCAGAAGAAATATGAGAAAGTTATGGAGTCAAGACTTTATGATTTTGGCCAGTAAGGCCCGTGTTTCAGACTTGGTGGATTTGATGAAATTGATTTCAAGAATGATTTAAAAGTGAAAACTTGGTTTTGTTTTCTAGGTTTTTATGGGGTGTGTGCTGAGTGACTTTCTGATCACTCACGCGTGTTTTTGTGTGGTTTTTAGGTTGCAGGTGCAAGCCAGTATCTTTGCGCGAGTCTAGTCCATATAATCAAAGTGTCATAACCGTACACATAGGTTTCTAGTTGTTTGATGCTTTTAGTTAGCATTTAATTTCTTGTCATTTAGTATTTAATTATTGTTACAATTACTTAGGCTAATGTGTTTGTGTTGGTAGCAACGTGGGTTGTTACAATATTTCCAAGATGTAATATATGAGAAGTTATATGATATGAGTGAAAAGACAATAATTTTTGATATACCAATAAGAAATGGTAGACTGAAACAGGGAGTATTTCTACCTTAACAATTTGCATCAATACTCATTACCATTTGCATAAATATCATTGGCAATCATTTTATACATGCATAATCATGCATAATTATCCATAAGCATATAAGTTCATAAACCACCATAAAATAAAGTATTGAATCAAATTAATATGATAAGATCATAGCTGTCAAATGTTTTTCACTACACACCTTTCATATAGAATGTCATATTACCTAACTTAGTATCATGAGCAAATAGATATCACATAACAAACAAGATTTTCCTATCCTAAGCCTGGTGGAGGTGGATATCCTTGGAAAAATGTCCTGAGATCTGAATGATAAGCATCGATCTTATCATGATATGTATCTAACCTTGTACTAATTTGAGTCATTTGATCAGTATGGTATTACATTTGCTGATTTGACTCGAAGGTGTATGCATCAAAACGAGCGGTGAACAAAGTGACATCCTCCGTGAACTTTTGCTGCCACTCGCACGAGGATCGATGGTTTTCCTCTTGTTTCTCCCATATAGATGCAATAACAGAGTGAAGAACCTTAATTTGTTCCTTGAGTTTCATGTCTTCTTCTGATTCTTCAGAGTTTTCTTCTGCGACTGGTGGAGCACTTGAGGAAGAAGGTTTTTGGCCCTTTAAAGCTTTGGACCTTTCTAATGCTTGTTCCATTTTTTCTACAGCAAAGGATCCTAAGGGCTTGGACTTGACCACTAGATTAGGTTCATTCCCTAGGGGTACACTATAGTGCTCAAAAAGATAGGTAAGGGAAGGACCAAAGAAAAGTTTAGTCTTAACATGTACCATACAATGAATCAAGACTCGAAACCAATTCACTTGTATTTTTCTAGTGATGGCATAAACTACTTTACAAGCAAGCTCACTTAGTTCATCATTGTGACCTCTCTTTTGTACAATGTTTGCGGCCACTATATAAGCAATTATTCTAGACTACTTAGTAAGTTGATTCAATTTATTTGGCCTAAAAATACTTCTCTTATTTAGAGAAATGTGTTTATTCACATCTTGGTAGGACCAACCAAGTTCTTCAAATGTTAAGGTAATGTCCAAACCAAATGATGGAATATTTAGAAGCTGTCCTAAAAGGATTTCATCAAAATGGGGCTCAACTCCTAACAAAAAGGACTCATAGAGGGAATCTGAAAATGACAAATTAGCATAAAATTGAGAGACCAAATGAGGGTAGTATTTTGTGTCCTCTATGGATCCTAGAAATGGAACAAGCATTTGGAAACGGAATAGAGGCTTAATAAACACAAGTTGAAGAAATAATACCCTCCTTCTCGTTAGAACCTCTCGGTTGGCGAATCTATCTTTGTGCACCATAAGAGCATCATCATCCACGAAATGGAAGTACTTATCAAGGACTTCATCAGAGGAGGAAAAGAAAGCTGATGCTGCCTTTCTCTTTGGTCTTAAGGCAACCGATTTTTGGGTGCCATTTGGTGAAATCAGGGGAATGTGGTGAGGAAAAGGATGAAGAGGATGTGAAAATGAGAGAGGTGAAGGATTTGAGAAGGAGGAGGTTAAGATCTAGAATTTCATGTAAGAGAGTGAGAGAGAGAGCATTAGAGGAGCAAACAGCCGACACACGGTTGAGATAACTGAAAGATTTTATTTCAAAATTTTGTTTATAATGAGCATAATAGACAAAAATGGTATACCAAAGGTAAACGGTATGCTGTTTTGTATGACATTAGGGCACAAGACAGAAAAGTTTCGATCGTCCAGAAATATTCGGTAGAGTGATACAGGGGATTTTGGATAGTGAAAATCGATCGTCTATTTAAAAACAATATACTGGATCAGGAACATTTCGAGAGTATCTTTTGGTCGACCGATGTTGTTCGATTGGCCGAAGAATTTTCTAACAAAACAACTAATCTCACATTCAGTAGACCGAACTATTTTGGTATATTGAATAAGGCATATTTTTAAATTTTCACATTATGTCATTAATTTTACAAATTCCCAAATCACTTCTAATTTTAAAAAATTGTTGTTCATCTAGAGGTTTAGTGAATATATCAACCAATTGATCCTTAGTGAGTACAAATTTTAATTTTATATCATTTTTTAGTACATGATTTTTAAGAAAATAATGTCTAACTTCTATGTGTTTTATCCTAAAGTGATGCATTGGATTTTTTGATAAATTTATTGCACTAGTATTATCACATAGGATGGGTGTTGTGGAGAAAGATAAGTCAAAATCCTTTAAAGTTTGTCTCATCCACAAGACTTGAGCACAACAACATCCTACTGTGATATACTTAGCCTTGGTTGTTGAAAGAGCTACACTATTTTACTTCTTACTAAACCATGATACTAATCAGTGTTTTAAGAACTGACAGGTTCCATTTGTGCTCTTTTTGTCTGTTTTACATCTGGCAAAGTTGACATCGCTATAAGCTAAAAGTTCTAGGGTAGAGTTTTTAGGGAAGAACAAACCATAAACTCCAGATCCTTGTAAGTACCTAAACACTCTTTTAACTGCCCCTAAATGCAACTCTTTAGGTGATGTTTGAAACCTTGCACACAAGTATATACTAAACATAATATTCAATCTACTGGTAGTTAAATAAAGTAATGATCCAATCATTCCTCTATATCTCTTTTAATCAATACTTATACCATTTTCATCATTATCCAATTTGATTGAGGTGCTCAAAGGGATTTTGGTTACCTTACAAGTTTCCATATCAAATTTCTTTAGTAATTCATTTGTATACTTTTCTTGATAGATGAATATTCCTTCTTTCAATTGTTTAACTTGAAGTCTAAAGAAAAATTGTAGTTCATCCATCATACTCATTTCAAATTCTTTTTGTATGGCTAAAGAGAATTTCTCACATAATTTTTCATTCGTTGATCCAAATATGATATCATCTACATAAATCTGGACCAATAAGATATGCTTATCTTTAGTTTTAATAAATAATGTTGTGTCCACTTGTCCTCTGGTAAATTCATTTTCAATCAAGAAACTCTTTAATTTATCATGCCAAGCTCTAGGAACTTGTTTTAGTCCATATAAAGCCTTATTGAGTCTATAGACATGATCTGTGTATTTTTCATCCTCAAATTCTGAAGATTGTTTTACATACACCTCCTCTTCAATAACACCATTGAGAAAGGCACTCTTGACATTCATTTGAAATAGTTTGAAGTTCATATGACTAGTATATGCTAACAACATTCTAATTGAATTGTGAGTTTTATTTCAACCTACATTTCATGATTCATCTAATTTATTTCTAAATATCCATTTTGTTCCTATGATTTATGATTTTCAGGTTTTGAGACAAGTTTCCAAACATTGTTTCTCCTAAATTGATTAAATTTCTCATACATGGTAATCATCCAGAATTCGTCATCACATGGCTCATCCACATGCTTAGGTTCAATAGAAGAAACCAATGTATACGTAGCACATTCATGATCTCAAAAGGAAGAGCAGGAACCCCACGACATATTTTGTAGATCTTGATGTAGACTCTGCTTGACTTTTTGCACTTATTATGTATGTTCTTATGTGTGCGACTCTAGGTAGTTTTTTTGGTCCTTCCAGAGCTCTTTTGTGTAATCTTTTTTGTTAATCAATGATGATTACCTTTAAAAATGAGAGAGAGAGAGAGAGAGAGAGAGAGAGAGAGAGAGAGAGCACCATAGTCCCACCATAGTCCCTTCCTTTATGTCAAATTCCATGTGAAGTCCTAGATCCCAAAGATCCAAGCTTACCAAGAGCCAAAGCACACCTCTGGAGCTAATCTATGTCTCTATTTCCTCCACTCTAAGCTAAAGAGTATGAGGGTGATGGGAGTATTATTTCAATTATTCATTTTTCTGCAAAATATTGCATTTTAAATAAACCCATGGCATATACATGTAGAAACAATCCCTTGGTTAGTATTAGCTTCGTTTATTTATATTATTCTTTGTTTCGTTTTGACATCATTCACTACACCTAGAACTAATCCAAATTTCTTTTTTGTTGTTTATTTGAAGGGAAAAATACTACCTAGTACGAGGACATCGTTGGGCAGCATCCTGCCGTTGACTCAGTGAGCCAAAAAACCTATACCACAACCACAATCGCAAAATTCCTACAAGGTACGTTGTCAACCAACAAAGATAAATTGACAAATGACGATCACAACAAGAGGCATTAATGTGAGTAGACACAATTTAGTGCCTGCTTAGTTGGTGATGTAGACACCCCACTTTGGCAGTCGCTCATAGACAAACTTATCTAGTGGAATTTGCTCCTATGGCGACGAGGCATGACCGAAAACCAAAGCCCATCATGCACCACAAATTGCCCCCTAAAGCCTTACACCTACTCTAAGTCTTAACCAATCCACCAAAATAGGTCTGCAATCCAAGAACTCAACCCAGAATTGTGCTAGGTGCACCTAGGTGGCACACCAAGGTGGTGCACTTTGTGGCGGACCAAGGTAGCGCGTTGCTCTATTTCCAAACGCCCAGCTTGTTCATCTATCCAACTTGGTCATGTTTTTTTTACCACTTATTGTGAGGTGCCCTTTATACCCCCAACATGGATTTTTATTCCCTATCAATCGTACTTGGTGTCCCTTGGTTTCCATGCCTTTTGGACTTCTGAGACTCTTTATATTCCAAGCCTTTTAAGGAGCCAAGGCACAGAATTTTGCTTTCTCTCTTGGCTACCAAGACCTTCTTCTTCCCTTTGGCTGGAGCTTGGAGACCAAAGAACATGCCCCTCTTTCCTCTCCTCTCAAGCCAACATCAACCACCACTAGAGCATCTAGGAATCGGGCCATCGATAGTGCCTACCCACTCGTGGTGCATCCCCATTTTGGCCACCCAAACCAAACAACCACTGCACCCATAGTACCTCCATGCATCCACAACATCTCATCAAGACTCGCAGACCTTAGCCTTAGCCTCGTGAACGATGATCAAAGAGTGTCATACCTCCAGGATCCGACATACACTTGCCTGAGTCTCTTGGTCTTTGACCTCAACCTAGGAGCCACATCTGACTCTCCAAAGGCATTATCACACCTTCGAGTCCAAGCAACATGCCCCTATGATCTCTCGACCACCCAGGCAAAAACCCACAAAAATCTCTTTTCAAATCCTTTGCAAACTGATGTATTTCTCTTTCCAAAGCTTTTTAGAAAACCATTTCAAAAACCATTAAATATCTTTCCCAAAAATCTCACAAAACTCTATGCCCAAAAGCGGCATGAAAATTGAAACCAAAACCACAACTCAAAGCACTACATTGACAACTCTTCTGTCAAGCCCAGAAAGTCACTCCAAGCACACTCAGAACACTGAGTTCTGGTGCCAAAGTGTCTTATGCCTACTAGCTTATGCCTCACATAAGCTATAGCCAGCTCAGTGTCAAACACCCAACCGTGCCACTGAATATCTAATTAAGTGCACCACACCAAAACATACCTCAACTGCAATCCTAAGGTTAAATATAAACCCTAATGTCCAACTAAGCCATTAAAGGGAGAACCTTGTAATTCTAAGTTCTATTATCTTTTATTATACCCTCTACCCAATTAGGGTCTTGCTAACCTCTTTTAGGTAATCCCCAAGCCATCTCTAATGATTATCCTAATCATCTATGAATCACCAAGTTACCCATATCATTAAACATCCAATTAACAGGGTTACCAACACAAACAAACAATGTAAGACCCCAACTCAGCAACCAGGCCTAACTGCTAGGTGTGCCTCCCAGGTGCACCTAGGAGGTGCGTTAGTATGGTGCACCTCCCAGGTGCGCCTAGTGCTCTATTTTAGGTTCAGAGCTCAGAGCTCCGAACCCAACTCAGCTAGTGCCTCTTCCATGCCTTAATCTAGTCTAAACTCCATTAAACTCAATAAACGAGATACCAAACTGAAGGAAATCACACAAGCAACACCATGGAACAAAAATCATCCAATTCCATACACTAGAGCTCAAGAAATCACCAAAAAACACTTTGGATGAATAGTATAAACTAAGATTAACTTTTTGAAACTAAAAAACAAACAGGCAACCAAAAATCACATTCCATATCCCAGACTGAAGAACTGGTCAAGCTTGACAGTCTAGGATAGAATTCACGAGAATCTGTCGCCCGTGGCTCAAGAAATTCAAGAAAGAAGGTGAAAAACACTATTCATCCCAAAAACACAGAGTCGTTATAAATGCCTCTTAAATTCTCAAAAATCACCATAAATTCTCCAAGCATCCAATTACATTCAATTCACACTAACATGCTCCTATGCATCAAATTGAGCAAGAAAGAATTTCTACATGGGGTGTGTACCTTGAAAATCGGTTAGCCTTCTTCCTCTCTTCCATCAATAACAATGTCTCCTCCTTTTCTTCACCTCCTCAGGACTGCAACGACATGATAGCGGTGAGCTCCTCCTCCTTCAACCATCTCCCTCTCTCTCCACTCGTTTCCTCTCATCTCTCTGCCTCCTTTTCTGAGTCGTGTTGAAGAAGAAGAAGAAGAAGAAGAAGAAGAAGAAGAAGAAGAAGAAGAAGAAGATGGAGAAGGAGAGTGGGGCCTGTGAGGAGAGTGAGAGAAAAAGGAGAAAATAAAGAAAGAAAAAAAAAAGGAAGCCATGGCACGAGACCAAACCATGTGACCTTCCATGTCCACGTGACTTGTGCAACTAGGACCAACCACCTTAGCACGCCGATAAACTTCTACAGCCCAAGACAAACCCACAAACTTCCATGAGGGTTGGCATAACACTAAAACCACTCAGCACCAAAAGGGCTAGAACCCACATTATAGATGTAGAATGCTACTAGAGCTACATTTTACAATAAACGTGGGGAACTCAGCGTCTAACGACCCAAAACTCTATTAAAATATCTGACCAAATGTGCTAATTCAAGCCTGGGTCATTACAGTGTTAGTACATCAAGCCCCGCTGCAATCGAAGAATGAACTCATGCCTTTTGAGTTCATATAGTGTATGCAAATACACTACTTTGACTACAAGGCAAGCCCCGATTTCGCAAAGGAAGGGTTCACGCCTTCACCCAGTTCTTTACTCATAGATCTCCTTTATTTGCCAAATCATGTTGTGAGATGACGGTCCTTTCTCGAGAGTACTGGTTATACTCGAAGGCAAAAAAATACTTGACCACAACAAATTACATCCATGCATTTTGCATATGTCCAAATGATTTGGGACCAACCGTACCCTACCGGCCTAACCTACCATATGGACCATTCATTGCATCATATGTTGACCTTGCATTTGCATTGATTGCTTGAAACATGCATCCATGCATTAGTTCTCATGCATTGGAAGTGGACCATAAATGGAGCATGCTCTTCATGAATGATAGAAACTGTGACCATGCCGGTGGAACCCTGCACGGCTCTCCTCTACCAGGTGCCTGGAAGCACTCGAAGAGACCCGATATGGTCACGGCGAAGATGGTGAATTCGGACAAGAAGACTAGACTCAGAGACACAAAGGAAAGATAAGAAAGGATAAGGAAAGGAGTCACCACCTAGTCTTTTAATGGAAAGACTAGGAAAACCAAACACACAAGAAAACAAGGAAGCAAACAAGATGCAAAAAACATGTGTGTTCCGTGCCTACTGGATATAATGCACAAAATTAATGTGCGCCAGAGAAAGGGTAAGGATTCTAGTTACGCATGGGGAAGGGGTTAGGCACCCCCATGCGCCCGAGAAACTCGGTCTTTCTAGGTTTCCTATCTGCCAATGGTCTAATGGGTGTGTGCTTGCCTATTCTGAATGCTCATGCTAAAGATGACTTGAAAACATGTCAAATCAAAGAGAACAAATGAATAAACGGAAAAAATTAATCCGAGGGTCAAATGTAGGCATTGAGAATGCCACTTTACTGTACGCCTTTGGGTGATGAGGAAAATCGTGAAAATCAGGAAATCCTCGAAAACTGCCTCGCGAATCAGCAAAAATTTGGATAAATCTGAGAAAATCAAATTGGGGAAAATAATCCTCTTTTGGGACAATGTCGGCTTTGTGAAGCCTTTTAATGTATGCCCTTGGGCGATGGAAAGCCAAATCAAATCTAAAGATGCGAAAATCGGAAAGAATCCAGGAGACGGCGAGAAAACCAAGCTTGAAAAGAGTTGGAAAAGTGTGCGCAAAGTAAAGAAGAAAAGGCAAGAAAATTGCATGAAAATGTACGACAAAATGTGCAAAATGCATGTGTGAGTGTAAAAATAAGAATTCCAGGGGCCATTGCCCAAAAACCCAAATTCTGAATAAAAACTAAAATTCTGAAGCCCAAATCATCAAAAATACATAGGAAAACACATTCTATGCAATTATGAGGAAATATAGGGTCAAATGTGCGAATATGTGCATTTCTGGCCAAATTGATGTTTCCAAGGGTTAAAATGCAAATATGCCACCAAAACATGCATTCAATGCAATTCTGTAGAAATTCAGGGTAAAACATGCAAGAAAAAGAATATAGGAAAGTTTCAGAAAATTTCAGGGACAAAACAGTAAATTTACCTTAGAAAACATGCATTCAGTGTGAAATCTATAAAGTACAGGGGCTAAAATGCAATTTACCCAGAGAATTAATGCATTTAGAAGAGTTTCTATGATGTTCAGCGGTTTTAATGCCATTTAACCAGAAAAATATGCATTTAGAATGATTTCAGAGAAATTTAACCAAAGAAACAATGCATTTAGAGGAGTTTTAGAAGAATACAAGGGCTAAAATGCAATTTAACCAGAGAAATATGCATTCAGAAAGGTTTCAAAAAAAGTTTAGGGTCCTTTATGCAAAAATATTGGATTAAAATGCATGAAAAAAAACTCTGGAGGTTTTTTGTTAAACTTTTAAACCTGGGAAACATTATTTTGAATACTCTAGGGGCATAATGCAATATTTTCAGTTAAAACTTTATTCAAACGAATTAAGAAAAATGAGCAAGGACCTAAGTGTAAGAAAAGGACCTAAATGTAACAGATCAGAAGGTTCAAAACTTTTATTAAAATAAAACTATTTTTTAATTTTTTAAAAGAAAAGAAAGATCGACGACTGCCAACGACGGAGCTCCGCCGCCGCCGACCGCCAGAGGGACCACTAGAAGCTCGCCTGTGGTCTGATCCAAGATCATACCCCACGGAAAGCAAGAAGAGAAGATCCAATGGATTGGATCGAGAATCCAATGGTGGGAGTGGACCTCCCAACTCTCTCGCCGTCGGGCACTCCAGCGACGGTGATGAAGAAGAAGGGAGCTCCTGGTGCTGCAGCGCGGCGATCCAGAGGTCCTGGGAGCTTCGTGACGTTGAGTGGGGCTTGTCCTTTCCATCGGGATCCAAATTGGAGGATGATCGAGCAAGGTGGGGGTCCGCCTATCGTCGCCGTTGCCTCCTCCGGTGAGCGCGGTTGATGGTGGGATCCAGAGCTCATGGATCATCTCTGAGGGCTCTAGAGTGCTTAGGGCGTGCCGTGGAAGCTTTCTAAAGGCTCGGAGAGGCGCGGAGTGCCTAGAGGCATGGCGTCGTCTCCGGTTGCAGTCGTCTTCTCTTGCGACGGTGGGACGTTGCAACTCCGGCGAGGTTCTGGTGGAGGCTTCAGGAGGCATCGAAGCGGCACGCGGAGGAGTGGAGGAGCAAGAGGAAGACCAGGGGAAGAAGGGATGACTCTTGGAGGCCAAGAGCGTGCCCTAGACCAGCCCCCCCACCTAGGCCACCAGAAAACAGCTACGGCGAGGCCTAGGGGCTGATTCTGACCAAAGGAATCCTCCTGATCGATCGGAATCAACTAGGGAAGACTCAAGGGATCCTAGGAAACGAGAATTGAAGGCAATGGAAGTAAAAGGAGGGCGTACCTGGTTTTGTAGTAGCACGGACGACCGGAGTTGGCTGAGGAAGGCTTTAGGGCTAGCTGTCGTGCTTAGGATCGCCACGGGAAGACGACTCAGAGCTCTGGGATCTCTCCTCTTCCTTCTCGAATTCTCCTCTGTTCACCTCTTATTTATAGGCCAAAACTCCGATGACCCACTGTAACAACCCACTTCTGTGCGTAACAAAACCAACAAACAGCTAACCAGCTAACTAATCTCTCCAACATACTAACCGAAGTTCCAACAACCTAACAGACTAACGAACTGTTGTCCTCCATGCTCCCTCTGTCCCCTTGTGCACCGACAAAGGCCAACGACAGTCCAAGCTTGCAGTGGCACATCTAGTGGCTCTGGTTCGCAGAAGGCCCAATCCTGAGGAGCAGCTGCAGTAAGGTCACGGAGACAGGTGGCTGGAGGATGGATGGATTGCTAGTTAAGGAGGGTTTGTGTGATTTTGGTGAAGTCAGTGAAGAAGAAAAAATGGGTTTATGAGGTGAAGGGGAAAAAAATGTAAATAAAGAGGAGGAGATGGGTTGTTAGGTTGGAAGAGGAAGAAGGAAATGGGCTAAGTTGTTGCATTATGGGCCTTTATGGGCTTATTGGCCTTATGGGCCTTCATGGGCCAAAGTAGGCTTTCATGGTCCCAAGTGGGCTTTGGGGAGCTAAATGGGCCTTGGTGGGCCTATGTGGGCTTTATGGGCCTAATATGCTTTGGTGGGCCTTCATGGGCCTTGGTAATCTTAATGGGCCTTCATAGGCTTAAATGGGCCTAAGTGGGTCTAAGTGGGCTTAATGGACCTAAATGGGACTAAGTGGCCCATCTTGGGCTTTGGTGGACTTTCATGGACTTTGGGACTAAACTAGGGTTTGAGCTCATTCGTGATCAAAAGCCCAGCCACCATACTTTATCTTGCAAGCCTGCAAAATTGCAAAATTAGGGTGTCTATAGATGCCCCTCCCTGAACTAGGGATGGGAACATCTATACTACATTCGGTAGTCTAGACAAGAGAGAAAGGGAGGCTTTGATTCCGTCCGTCCAGATAGGACCTCAAAGGCAAAAGAGGGTGCCTTGACTCCATTTGTTCGGATAGGAACTTAGAGGCGAGAGAGGGTGCCTTGATTCCGTTCGTTCGGATAGGACCTCAAAGGCGAGAGGGGGTGCCCTAATTCCGTCTGTTCGGATAGGACCACAGAGGCGAGAAGGGGATGCCTTGACTCCGTCCGTTTGGATAGGACCTCAAAGGCGAGAGGAGGGTGCCTTGATTTCGTCCGTCCGGATAGGAACTCAAAGGCGAGAGGGGGGTGCTTTGATTCCGTTCGTCTGGATAGGAACTCAAAGGCGAGAGGGGGGTGCTTTGATTTCGCCCGTCTAGATAGGAACTCAAAGGCGAGAGGGGAAATTCCA